>LPNX010451134.1:147691-159805 GCA_001517045.1 Pseudotsuga menziesii
TTAAAAAGACATTTTCTTGTGTGGACATTGCAGTGGATGAGTGAGTGAAGCCATCCAAAATAATGTAACATGTGAGCAAAAAAAATGCAATAAGGTGCAAATAGTGTGTGATAAGTGGAAAGTTGGTTTAGTGAAAGAGTCACAAGATGTAGGCTATGTTTAATTACGACTTAGTTAGTTTGTAGTTATAAAGGAAAATAAGTGTAAAAGGTGCAACAAGTGAGTGATATGTTCAAAGTTGGTTTAGTGAAAGAGTCACAAAATGTAGGTTATGTTTAATTATGAGTTAGGTAGCTTGAATTTACAAATAAAAATAAGTGTAAAATGCCTAAAAGACCTTATGATTTTCTGCAGATATGTAACTGGGCCTTCCAAAAGCACAATTGATGGTGACAATGGAGTCCACACACCAATTGACTAGTGAAGGTAACAAAGAGGCAATTCTACTGGCGATGGGGCAAATGTTCCAATCTAGAAGACTTGGCAACACCTCCCAACGACAATAGCTGACTTCAGGAGTCAATTGCACCCACAATTGCTCCTTGGTGATGTCCTAAGTTTGGCCACTAAGATACCTTGCATCAAGTGTGGATCAGTGGTTCGGCCTGTACGGTATAGTGTCGTCTCCCTACAACGAGTTGGGTGACTCGTAGGGGAGAGCAGGGCAACTATACCTCAGCTTTAACCTCCTTGGGCACGGCGCACTTCTGATCCGGGTTTTCTTTTAACACTTACTTATAGCAGGATTTATAAAGTACCCTATAAGTCAACAATGCTATGTTTCAAAATATACCTAATGAAAGTAGATTGGAGGGCATTAATGGATGCCTAGCCCAATCAATCCTACCTAACTAATTTACGTTTTGTGACCTCATGTGGAGGATTTTAGTTGGTTGACAATTTACAAAGTTGATTTTAAGGGTATACTTTTTATTAATGAAAGTAACAGTAAGAGTGTAAAGTAAAAGTAAAGTAAATGAAAATTTTGATATAGTGTAATATCCAAAATCTTGGCCATATTGAAACTTTATGAAATTATTTGTTATAAAACAATATAGATCATTTAGTGTGTGCAAGCCGTGCAAAAACATGTAGTGCAATTTTAAAAAACAACATTTTAAAACATGTGGTGCAAAAACATGTAGTGCAAATTTAAAAAACAACATTTTAAAATTTTGACATAGTGTAGTATATTATATATAAAAAAATTGATATTCATACTAATTAATTATGATGTTATAAAGTTGTAGTTAAAAAAAAATATTTTGAAATTTAATTGAAAAAACAATATATAAATCATAATTGTACTTATTAATTTTATTTTTTTAAATTAAGATAAAAAAAAAAAAGATTGAAATACATATTAAACGTAAATTTATATATAACTATTTTTATAAAAACTAGCCTTAAAAATATTATAAAACTTGAATCCATGAACTTCTCAAATTTGAAGAAGAAAACTCATCTCTACTATATAACAACTAAAACTAATATTTAAAATTTCACTCTTAATTTACTTATAAAAATTTTGAATTAAAACTTCACTCTTAATTTACTTATAAAATTTTTGAAATATTATATATGTGTACATAATATTGAGAAAAAACTTGGTATTTGATGTGATTAAGCTCATTTAAAGACTTTAAGAATTCCACTGTAAAATGTTAAGTGGTTGATGTTGGGTTCATTTTTCTAGCTTAGCCAAATAGACCAAGGTGAATGAATACCTCTTATACATGAAGGATGGACTTCTTGGTTTGGATTTCTAAGGTAACTCTCATATGTCCATTTATGTGCATTCTTGTCATTATTTTATCCTTTTTTTATGCTTAGTCCTAACATAAATACTCTTTAGAATCTAGGGTTGAGGCAAACTTTAAGTGAGTACATGTGGTTAGGTAAATCTCATGGCAAGTGTATTTATAAATTACTTAAGGAATGGGAAGAGTATTAATGTTAAAGAAACATCATTACATGGATGTGTTGCTATATTAAGAAAATATAGACTCTCATTACAAACATCATATTTAACAATAATCAAGAGTTAGTGGGTATCTAGTTTGTTAATGGTTTATTACAAATAACATAAATTAATATTAAGATTAAGTTTCTGATATAAAATTCTCTTAAAATGATAAGTGTGTAATTTTCTATGCATAAAACCTATGTTTATTAGTGTTTCTATTTGTGAAGCTTGGAGGCTACACCAAGAATATAATTTTTGAGATAAATTCTATTGCTAATAACAAGTAAATTATACAAAGACACTACCTCTAATTTTCTATTGCAAATAACAATTAAATTTTACATATACATTACCTCTAATGCAAAAATAGACATAAACATAGTAAATTATACATAGAGAAGACCTCCTTCATTATAGATTTTATACCAAATTAAGTTTCTTGATTTACTTAAAGACTTGCGAACAAATAAATAAATAAATTGAACCCATATAAATGATAGACTATAAATGATCATATTTTTATGTCATTGACCAAGTAGGTCTTTTATCATTACATTTTGTTAACTCATTAAACAACATACAACTTTATTAACTAAAACTTATACCTAAACTTTAAACTAATTTAAAAACTAATTCTATAAAATCCAATTTCATTTTGTAAATAATATTAAAACATATCCTTATATATTATATTTTCACTTTTAAAAATATCTGAAAACTCAATTTTCAAACTTTTCCATTTTCCCAATTAAAAATGGAGAGTATGTCAAAGAATATGACATTTAAGAGTAAAAACCAATATCAAATTAAGTCATAAACCCCAAAACAATAATCTATAAGCTAAGTTTAAATAATACAATCTATTTTTATATCATATTAAAACATATTATTGTTATTGAATATATTTCCACTGTCACAGTATATACAAAAGCTGATATTTAAAAGTAGAAAATGTAAATTATGAGAAAAAATACATCAAAATTTCAAAATTTTCACGAGTGAATACATCAAAATTTCAAAATTTTCATGAGTCAATTAAGCAAGAGTGTAAGCCTTTCCACTAATGTTGCGTAGGAAGGGGATGAACTCTTTGAGCTTTGAGTCAGAATTGAAACTTTTGAAGCGTTTTGATAGGGTTGGCGTTGGCTTGCTGACCCATATAAGAATTCAAGTTGTTGTCAATGATAATGATATAAGCCAACGATGTTTCAATGATAATGATATAAGCCAAAGACGTAGGACTAAAACCAATTGCACAAAATGATGGAAATGCATGTGGAGAACGAGAATGCAGTTGCCTACAGAAAATGGAATGCACAAGACGAGCAAATCGGACCAGGCGAGCATTATTTGCAAACATTTCCACTTTTGCAACACGACGTTCATATTTAACTTATTACTGTTTGGTTAGGTGAACTATCCTACCACCCGTCTCGTCTACAAGTGATATCATTTGTAACTATATATATTGTAGTTTATAGATTCAATTTTTATGTTATTTCTATTATTTTTATTGTTGTTTTAATGCCTGTGTAAGATAAACTCATGTATGATCTTGGTTAATTCTTTTTTGCCTTTAATCTATTATTTAAAGAGCACAGGAAAAACTCTGATTTTAGTGCGATTTACACTATTGTTTGGACAGAACCGATGCAAAGAAGATAATTATTTTATTAATTTAGTTTAATGAGAAGTGGGATTGCCCATCTGAGGTAAGTGCATGGGTGAAGTAAAAGGGGATCGCTTTCCATTTCAAACTGTATATGATTGTTACATAGATGCTATGTTTATTGCTATAATGTGGGGATAACATACCTTCATGGTGGAAGGATCGAGTACTGAGATGTAATTGGTGGCACAAAAAGTATAACAAACCCTCAGAGTGAAGAATCCAGTATTGAAATGTAACTGGTGGCACCAAAAAATAACAAACCCTTCTAAACCTTAAGTGTCCTTCGACGCGTGCCGTGGATCTTGCATGCATGGCCATCTTGCATGCCGCCTAGTTGGCATGAGAAAACCCACCGTCGATTGCTCCACAGGATGATAGGCAGTGCCGTACCCTACTGAACTGATATTCCTTCCTGGCTTGGTAGTCAAGGGCAGTACTCCTCCCTCAATATCCTAAGTAGGTTGATGCATTAAGTGTCTGGTAGAAAAGGTGGCTCTGTAGGCAAACTGCATAGAATATGCCAGGGAAGTATTGTATCCCATGAATATACCTTTCCATCAGAAGGTTAGCACTATACCTTGGAATTGTGTTGGGGACATAAGAGAATGTCATGTGCAATGCCCCATTTGAACTGGAAGCATAAGGGGTGATTGCTGCTCTTGAGGATGACATATCATAAGGTAAACCTGAGGCTCCATGAAATGGAGGAGATTAATTATGTGCAGGTGCCAGGTTAGAAAGAACAGATGTTTTTTGATAGGGGGGCATACAGAGAGCTACACAAGCAGATACCCATAGATGTTTGTTTGTAGGAGGATATATGCAAAGCTTCTCAGGCAGATACTCATTGGGAGAATCACTTAGCTATGAACTATATGCCAGGCTGGTGTGCTGCTGTTGATATAAATTTCAGGATAAATTTTAGCCAGAGTTGCTAGGCTGTTGTGCTGATGATTTTTATAAATTTCGGGATAAATTTTGTGGGTTTTGTATCAGACAGCCATTCCATCAGTCCGTCTCGCTGTCTGAATTTAGAAATATGGGGAAGAAGCGTGAATAATTTGACTGCTTTTCCTGGTTTGGGCACGGCTCTAAATCAAGAGTTGTGAACTCTGAGTTGGATCATGTTCTCCTGGTCCCCGGAATTGTCGGCTCCATTCTAGATGCAGTCAATAAGAAGGATGGAAGCTCTGAACGAGTGTGGGTGCGGATGCTTATGGATTCTTATGAGTTCAAGAAGAAGCTCTAGGCTATCTACAATCCCAAGACAGGTGAATAATTGAATTGTTTCATAACTACCCCTTTTCTCAGATGAGTCCTCTCAATACAATTCTATAAAACAACACTTCAGAATTTAGTAAATTAGCTTGGGTGTACAAGGAGAAACTTCATGTTAAAATGTAGTTGATAAGAAATTGTTCACTTTCCTGCATTTTTTACCATTGTTAATCAATTTGTCATAGGGTGAACAAACAGAAATTCAATTTGTCACTTGGTGAACAGACAAAGAGGGCTTGGTTTATTTCTTTTTCGCCATGCTGTACTCACTGTTTGATTCACATAGGACTATATAAGCAACGACATCCCCCCAAAACAAATAGTATGCAGATTGGGAGATGCCTCATAAGGCACATATTTGGGCCTTTAGCTTTGCCAATCCAAAACACCTATGTTGATGCCTAAGCTATTAGCCATATTGAAATTGTAAGCAGATAAACCGCAATTATAAAGCATTCTAAGCAACTTGTGTAGATCTTTCAAACAACGGTGATAACTTGGATAGCTAATAACCATGGAGTTCCAAATGAATCCTGAATATTTGACACACAGAACTTCAAGACGCCCTCTTTTGTACTTAAATTGCTTAATAATAGATTTGTATGTTCCGTTGATTGGTTTGGGTGCGTGGCTTCTTGTATTTCTGTATCTGTTGATTTGTGGCGTGGGTATGCCATGATATAAGGATTGTTTTTTATCAGTTATTGCATTAAAATTATAAGTTAAGTGCTGTGTGTAAATGTTTGTTCAGATATGTAGCCTTCTACTCCTGTGCAGAATTGTATTGAAGATTCTATGAATCCATAGTTTAAGCTGAAGAAGCAGTGGATGAACAGGGAAGGATACGTGAATCAATCCTGCTGTACATTTACAGGAAGATGAAAAAATACCTGA
Organism: Pseudotsuga menziesii; assembly: GCA_001517045.1. Lineage (NCBI taxonomy): Eukaryota > Viridiplantae > Streptophyta > Pinopsida > Pinales > Pinaceae > Pseudotsuga > Pseudotsuga menziesii. Next base: position 153,502 of record LPNX010451134.1, read on the forward strand.
TAACACTGCTTCCTCTAATTCTTTAGTAGACCTTTCCAGGTTAATGACTTCAATAAACTTTGCCTGAAGTTTTCCTGTGTTGTTACAGTCGCATTTTCTGTTCTTGCACCAACAACATCACAACATCACATTGTAGTTAGACTAGTTATGCTAGTTATATATAGAATGAATGACTGGAAGAAATACAACATAGCTAGGATCGACTGGAGAGTATTACCTCAGAAGACTAGAATATGCTTATGCAGAGTGATGATCGGATTAAGCATCCAATAATGAATATATAGTAAGCAGGAGAAACTGATTAAAAAATAGTATATCGGTCTACCTTACATTCACATTCAATGCAGGTTTATAAATGCTGGGATAAGTATTTATGTTGCCTGTAAGAGATCGGATAAGTATTTATCTTGGATAAGTATTTATCTTGCCTATAAGAGAGCGGGTGCTGCAAATTTAAATGGCCAATCTTGTCAATCCTTTCAAGACTCGAGATCGTAAGCTTTCTTTAAGTAATCTTCTCCAGATACGAAAACATAGTTTTAGCGTCGTAGTTCAGGAGGCATAAACACACTTTGAAGTCACTAAAGCTGCAGCTGCTATCAATCATTGAGCAAGCTGAGGATTATCCTTTCACTCATTACTTCTAAGCTTCATAGATCTACGAAATGGAAAGAAGCATCTGTTTGATATCTTATGCTATTCTTGGGTAGTAAATATATATATATATATATATAATAAGTGTTGGTAGAGAATTATCCACCACTATCTATGCAGTTTCAAATTAGTGGGAAACTAAATATAGACCGACCCCTGTCAGATTGAATTGACCCATATCGTGCTGATCATTTCACTTACCTTCGTATCTAATGTGGTTGTATCGGAGGAAACTTCCTAGTGCCATTCAAAGTCTGTTATGACTGACAGCACACTTCCAATCAATAGTCCTAATGCACTCTAGATAATGGACAATCTTTTCAACTGATAGAAATGCGATCTCAACTGATAGGAATGCGATCTCCATACATGAAGCCTCTTCATAGCGAAACAAGCTCTGATGAAGGGATGCTAGATGAAGGACAGATACAACTGTTTTTTAGTCAGAAGGTAGAAAATGAAGAGATGAACATCAATCAGGACTAGATCAAGCAATGAAAGAGCCAGATGACCCCAATCGTCGGACGAAAGCATCCTATGGCTGGGAAAAAAAAGCATTAACTCGGGGAGTCGACTCCCACTTGTTGAACGCCTTATGGCATAATTACAGGGTTAAATATATGCGGTGGCATATGCGACAAGGCATATTTCGGTGGCAAGTTTGATATAATATGGTATACAATCTCATGTTATACCATAGTTTAATAATATAACAAACAAGGCATATTCTAACTATAGTGGTAATTTCAGTAACAAAAGGCGGCTTGTATATCTAGTCACGAGGAGCATGAGAGACCATAGTTTAATAATATAACAAACAAGGCATATTTCGGTGGCATGTTTGATATAATATGGTATACAATCTCCATATATTACATGGTTAAATATATGCGGTGGCATATGTGACAAGGCATATTTAGGTGGCATATTTGATATAATATGATATACAATCTCCATGTTATACCATAGTTTAATAATATAAAAAACAAGGCATATTTCAGTGGCATGTTTGATATAATATGTATACAATCTACATGGTATACCATAGTTTAATAATATAAAAATCCTTTAATGGTTATAACAATATGCCTTTGTTATATGTTTGAAACTTTTTTTCCAAGGGAAAATATCAGTGCCTTGCTATTTCATTGAAATAAAAGGAAACATGGATACATCATCAGCAAGTGCTGAGCTCAAGGAGAAAGAGAAGCATCATCCAATATACTACAGCATCAGCTTCAGTTGAGCTCATGAAGGTGATACATCAAATCCATTATCTGATGTCTTCATTCCATGATTAGCTTCCCAAAAGCTTCATAGTGAGTAACAAGCAAGGAGAAATACTACATCCACTTCACATACCCTTCAATACATAAAGAGTTCTAACTATTACTGGGTTAGCTAATCCAAAGAAGCATTAAACAAATAGGTGCATAAAAATATGGGGCTCATCCACCACCATCATCCAAAGGATGTCAAAAAAGATCAGCACAAAAAGGTCCAGTGCTGAGGGCTAGAAAAGTAAGAAAGAGCACTGATCAATACATTCACCATTGGTGAACTCTGTAAACTGAAGCTGGCCCGGGACCAATGTTAATGCTTCTTTGGATATGCTGTCAGCCATAGTATTGTGCTCTCTATATATGTGAATGGTTGTTAGTTGGATGAAGTATGGTTCCATCTCCCTAATACAATGACACCATCCATCAAGAGCAAGTAATGTAAGAGATGATCTTCGATTGAACAAGTTGATGATTATAGCAGAGTCACCATGAATATGTAAATTGGGAAGGCCCATATTCTTTGCGCATTGAAGGAGTGTCCATAATGCCAGCAACTTCGATATGGTATTAGTACTCAGAACAACTCCCAATTTGAAGCAGAAATAGTGGTCTTGATTGAGCAAAAGTTGAACCCCTATACCTCCCATACGATTTGCTGATGCCCCATCAAAGAAACCAGCGGGAAAAACCAAAGTAGGTGCTGGTCCAATATTCTCCTTATGTTTTTCAGCTGATTAATGATAGGATAGAGCTGAAGATGATTCTTAATAGAGAGGACAGAAAAAAATATATCAGGCTATTTGTCCTCAAATACACATTTGTTCCTAATCATCCAGATATGCCATGAAAAGAGAAGAGGAAGATACTTCAGAGTATTTCCTATGCTGATCCAGGTTGAGACATTAAGAATAAAGTTTGTTTCCCTCCAAAAATGAGGAATGTCAAGAGAGGATCTGAGGAGAGCAATAACCTTTCTAGTAAAGCTGCATTCGTGAAATAGGTAGTCAACGGATTTTGAGGCTAATCTATAGAGATAGCACCCGTTTGGTCCAGTCCAGCCTTTTTTAATCAAGTTATCACAAGTATTGATCCTATTCGACAGACTGAGCCAATTGAAACAAATAATCTTAAGTGGAATGCAAAATTTCCAAATCTTGATCAAGATATCCTCAGGTTCGCAAGTGACAGAGGTATTAGCAATTAGTTCATACATAAGGTTGGATTTTACCGTACCAGTCGACTTATTAAACATCCACACCAGAGTGTCAGGTTTATTGCTGATACGAATCCCTCCATGCAGTAAACCTTTTATATAGTTAGACCAAGCTTCCTTCCATGGTCCACCCAGCTCTAGCTCGCCTACAGAGATCCAGTAATCTATAGAAGACGTAGAAGCACCTCTATTGAGTACATTTGAGAGTGTGAGAATACCATAGTCTTCCAAATACAATCTAAGATACTCTGGCAGAGTATAATTAGAGGAGACTCCAGCAATGGGATCAATGCCTACTTTGATATTCTTGCCATTACCAATCTTCCAACCAAGACATCTAGTAACCCATGACATGGCTTGAATAAAACCATTCCACATGTGAGAGGTACCTTGAACTTTGAAGGTGTGCTGTCTGAGCCAAACATCAACAAGTAAGTTCTTAAGGTATTTATGCTTGATGATTTGAGACCACAGGCCAACACCATTAAGTACAAGCCAGAAGCTTTTGGTACATAGGGCCAAATTGAACCACTCCAGATTCTTGATGTTCCATCCCCAGAGAGTATAAGGCCTGGAGGTGGTGTTCCAATCTACTAAATGATACTTATGTTTTCCATGCGAAGAACCCCATAAAAAATTGAAGATGTATCTCCTGATGTAATTTAGAATACTGCTGGGCATGCGGGCTAGTGAGAGCCAATACATTGCAAGACTCATCAAGAATGATTTGACTAGTACCAGTCTTCCACCCATAGAAAGTAACTTGTAGGCCCAGTTGCTCAATTTTTTTTCGAACTTCATTAAAAACCATCTCCAGTCCTTAATGCCATACCCCAGTGGCTTGAGGTAAAAACCCAGGTACTTAAAACCATCAACAATAGGTTCCATCTTGTATGGCATGAGGTTGAATATTTGTTGTTTAACCGGTTCCTCAATATTACTGAAAAGAAAGGAGGATTTGTCTGCATTGATCTCCATTCCGGTTGCATGACAAAATGTATCCAGAATGTTTTTATAGTGCTGCCACTCAACTAGTGTACAAGAACCAAATAGGATAGCATCATCTACGAAGAGCATGTTGATGTATATGTAACTTCGGAATGTATTCTAATGTATTGTAACCCGATGTTTATTCCTGGATGTTTCTATTATGGATTTGAGTCATGTTGTCATGCCCCGATGTTCCGATATGGAGGATTAATAATGTAAACAAGTCTTGTCAATTCATTGTGTAAGTCCCCACAGTTTCAGGGCACTTGAGTTATTATACACTAATTAATGTGTAGGCTCGAGTAAGTAATTGTTGGTTGGGCCGACATGATTAAGTGCACTTCAAGTAAACAAAAGAATATAAATAGAGATTGAGAGTCTCTCTATTTATCACTTCTACAACACATCACTTACCCTCTCAAGTGTGGCACACTAGTGAAGAAGGAAATATACTAGGACTAGAAGACTACTGCTGTCGGGAGTGCATCTTACTGTTTTGGGGTCTTACATCTTGTGGTGATTCTATATTTGAGGAAGTTGCGGGGTTTTATCCATTTATGGTTTCCCCGATCAAAACTCTTTGTGTCTCTTGTCTCTTGTGAAGTGCTTATGTTTTATTGCTGTGCTTGTTATTCTCTCAATGAAAAGATCATAACATAATGCTAGCTTAAATGTTGAAAAAACTAACATGGTATCAGAGCTAACCTGAGAAGAAGACACTGTGCAGCTGTGGGAACTAGGGCCTCCTAGTTTGTGACCTTTCTCCACATATTTTTAGCAAAATTAAGGTGGAACAACTCTCCTCCTTAGGGCGCATCTTTCTATCGAAGCGGAATTCGATTCTGAGCATTCTCAGTTTTCGATGCAGAAATTAGGGCTTTCTACAGAAGAGGAATTTTTGAGTGAGACCAACATAGGATTTTTCTCCTCATCAAAACCAAATTTTAGAGACTTGTATCAAGAAATTTGGTTGGGTGAAACTCTAGGAAAGTCAAACCCTAGTTTGACCCCGAGCTAGGAAAACCCTAAATACTAAAACTGATAAGTTTTGGTACAATCGCTATATTCTAAGGTTGGAGAAGCCTCAGAAGCTAAAAATTTTAAGGGCCAAATATAAATTCCTTATGAACTTTGTGTCCAAAAATCAGCCTCATATTCTCTATATTCTGGGAGATATGATCCCTCCAAGTTAAGGTTCCAGCCTCTTCTAGAATTCATCCCTAAACAGGACATCTGGGGAGATATACAATATATTGGGCTACAGAGGTCCAAATGGAATTCCTGAAGATGTTACAGAAAGGGAACGGACTTTACTTTCGGTGGTCCGAATATCAGACTTATAATATGAACCAGTGACATCTGGCATGTCGTACAACTTCGCTGTTCTGAACAGTCCTGTAACAGGTCACCGTGGGAAAATGATCATAAATACCAAATGGTGAAACCAATTCTGATGAAACCTATGGATTTGGATCAGGGACATGTGGGGTTACCTCGGCGATAAATTTCAGACACATAGGATTAATAATTTCAGAGATATCACAGAAACAGTAACAGGAATTTCTGCAGAAGAAATTGGAAATCTAGGGCTTCTTGTTCTGGGAGCTTCCCTCCACTGTTTTCAGAAAAGGAGCACATTGGACAGATCCATTTGAATAGATGTATCTGTATATATAATCAGATCTAAAAGATTCCAAGTTTTGAAAATTAGGTTTTCTATGACAAACCCTAGATCAGCAAACTCCGGGACAAGGGCGGACACCTCAAATCGGTAAGATCTAATCCTTTGCTATTTCCATTTGAGGTTCTCATTTCAATATGATCTATCACAACAGCTTGATGATAAGCTTGGTGAAGTTGACAACTTCCAAGCATAGAAGTATTTTATATCTCTGAAGAAAATGGATTGGACACCTACATGAGTATAGAGGTTCCAGTTTCAGAGGGAGACGAGGCCAAAGAAGACATCATGCTCATGCTGCAGAGGATGATGAACCATCCAGAAAGAGATCGAGATATGAAAGTGAAGATTCTTCAAGCGAGGATGAATATGTTCTGATATCTGCTCTCATAGGTAACATTACTCATGGAAGTGATGATTGGCTTATAGACAGTGGGGCTTCCAAACATATGACGAGATTCAAGGAATCCTTTGTAAGACTGT
>LPNX010451134.1:159891-175811 GCA_001517045.1 Pseudotsuga menziesii
AGGTGAAAATAGGAGATGACTACCAATATCCAATAAAAGGTAGTGGGGAATCTTCATACAAGCTAGACTCTGGTAAGTCTCTAACAATGAAGGAAGTATTGTTTGTTCCAGGACTCAAGAATAACCTTCTCTCCATTTCAGCATTGATTCAAAAGGAATGCGGGTTGCATTCATAGATGGTCAAGTCATCATATGGCCAAAAGGAAAGACTATCGATGATGTGGTAGTGATTGGAGAACAAGAAGAAGGCTTGTACAAATTGAAGGTCTATCCAGAACAAGCCTTGATCCATGACACAGTAGAGCCAAATGAGCTTTGGCATAGAAGGCTTGCACATATGCATTACAGAGCACTACCTATTGCAAGCAAAGCTGTTGAAGGTCTTCCAGAATTTCAAGCTATTTGAAGGGAAGAACAAAAATCAGAATATGACCTAAAGAAACCAGTTGAAGAATGTAAAGATCTAGAATGCAGAGACCATGCAAATCAAGAACAACTTGAAGCGGTAAAAGAAGAAGTGAAGAATGCAGAAGTGGTGATGGCCATTTTGAATGGCCTCCCAGGATCGTGGGATTCATTCATTCGAGGAATGTGTGCCAGAAGGAAGTGATTAATTTCAGTAGACTTCGGGAAAAGAACTCACAAGAAGAAGAAGCTCGAGAAGAGAAGGTGGGAGCAACTGAAGATCAAACTCTTACTATCCAAAGAAGATCCCTCAAGCAATGAGGAATATGAAGAACTCAACTCTTGAAGAACTTCTTATCCACCTTAGCTTTTGGATAAGAAACGATGCTATTATGAATGTAGAAGACGATGAAGCTGAAGACTCAAGAAGGAGTCTACCCACGAAACAAATAAAGATAAGTATTCAATTGTCATTTCATGATATTGTTTTGTTATGCATTTGTTTATATTCAGTTGATGTACCATGCATGATAGGATGTTTGCACTAACGACATTATACTACTAATATGCAAGTGATAGGTAAGTAGCTCATGGTGCTATACAAATTCTCCATTGCTACTTATCTAGAATGAAACCTCTTTGCTAACATATTGGATTAGTGCACAATCTCAATGTTGTCCTAGTAGAGATGGAAGGAATCTAGAAAGTTTCAGTGAGATATGGATGAATGTTGTATTGGCTAAAGTAGTTGCATGATCATGTATTTATGCATAAGAAATTGCCAGTATGAATATGCCTTATGAAATGTTCTAACCATAAAAATGCATTTGAATTGTAGGAAATATCGCATACATATTCACCTGCAAGCAAAGAAGAATGAAAACTTGTTCCGAAGAACAAGAGATGACAGCTCAAAGACAAAGAATAATATGATGAGTGCAGTGACATCATTGATGCAAAACCTTCCAGCCACCAAGAAGAAAGGGAAGACCAGTTCAAGAAGAATGATGTCTGGGCGCAGTATCGAGAACTGAAGAGAAGTTCATAGTTCCATCATGCAGTAGATGGAAACATCGTGGGATACAAAGCAAGATTCGTAGCATGAGGCTTCTCATGAAAAGAAGGCCTAGACTACGAAGAGATAGTTGCAGCCAATAAGAGTTTAAACACATACATGATGAGTTTGATGAAGATCTTAACCTTTGCTACAAGGTTGAAGATGTAAGTCTATACACTAGATGGTCACATAGAATATTAGTAGCATAGGAAGCTACTTGTCACTCCGATACAGAATGTTTCAGTGCACAGAGGACAAAAGACAGAGGGAGTATGATGCTCCACTTCAGAAGGAGTGACTACAGAATATATTGAGGTTCGACATGGTACGACAGGATGGGCAGATTACTGATGACTCTAGGCTTTACTGAGAGTAAAGTGGATTCCAACCTTTGCTTCAAGGTTGAAGACGGAAGACCAGTGATGCTCCTATTATGTGTTGATGCACTATTGTTCTAGGAATGGAGGTGTGGAAGAGTACAGATGGAATCTTCCTTGGACAAGGGAAGTATGCAGTAGAGATCCTAAAGAGGTTTGGGATGATGGACTGCAAAGCTATGGCCACACCTATGGCATCGAACCTGAAGCTATTGAGTGATGCTTCATCAGAGTCGGTTGATGCTACGATGTATCGTCAGATGATTGGGTCATTGATGTACCTGACAAACACGAGACCAAATATTTTCTTTGCTGTGAACACCTTGAGCCAATACTTGATAGATCTGAGAAGTGTTCACTTGAATACTGCAAAGCATATTCTGAGGTACGAAGGGTACAGTTGATTATGGGCTCAAGTACGATGCGAATCAGAAGATTAACCTAGAGGGTTATTTCTGATTCAGATTGGGCAAGAAGTGCCATCGACAGGAAGAGTACTTCGGGATGTTGCTTCAGTATGGGATCATGTGTGATCTCTTGGTTTAGCAGGAAGCAATCCTGTGTGGCACTGAGTACAGCTGAAGCAAAGTATGTCGCAACTTGTTCAGCTAGTTGTGAGGCAGTATGGCTGCGGAAGCTACTGTCTGATATATTTGATCTCCAGTTGGATGCTACTTGTATACATTGTGACAACCAGAGTTGTGTGAAGTTGTCAGAGAATCTAGTGTTCCATGACAAGTCGAAGCATATCGAGATCAAGTATCACTATATCAGGGATATGGTGCAGAGAGGAGCAGTGAAGCTTCTGTATGTTGCGACAGAGGAATAGATAGCTGATGTATTGACAAAGCCATTGGCTAGGCTGAAGTTCAAGTACTTCAGAGAGAGACTTGGTGTTCTCCAGATCAAGGTTCCCTCCAAGAGTAAGTGATGAGACCCATAGCCATTCTGACATGGTGAGAGGATTGCTTCCTTCCATGGTCAGATGTAAGGGCTGAGCCATTCTGTCATGGTGAGAGGATTTGGTTCCTTCCATGTCAGATATGAGTGCTGACTGCCATTCTGGGAATGGAGGCACCTGGTCAGTTACCAGGAACACTCAGTCAGGGACTGAGAGAGCCATTCTGACGAGCAGGTCATATGTAAGGGCTGAGCCATTCTATTCATGGCTAAAGGATTAAGTTCATTCCATGGCAGATGTGAGTGCTGGCCATTCTGTCGAGTAGGACAGATGTAAGGGTAATTGCCACTCTCAGGGAGAGTGGAGGCGCCTGGTCCGTTAGCAGGTAGCTCAGTTAGGGACTGGGGGGCATTCTGACGAGGGTGTAGGATTTAGTTCCTACTAGGTTAGATGTGAGTGCACAAATGTTTCATCACTGTGGTAGGAAGGGTTTCGGCCTGGGTGAGAGTCGTTCATCATTGTGGTAGGATGTGTTCTGGCCTGGGTGAATGTGTGGAAATATTTCATCACTGTGGTAGGAAGGGTTCCGGCCTAGGTGAGAGTCATTCATCACTATGGTAGGATGCGTACCCACCTGGATGAATGTGCCATTCTGATGAGTAGGTCAGATATAAGTGCAGAGCCATTTCACAGATTTTAGTGATGTGATGTCCTATCATGCTGGTGAATGTGAGTGCTGGGCCTTTCTGATGTGATTGTAGTTTACTACATGATCAGATGTGAGTGCTGGGCCTTTCTGATGTGATTGTAGTTTACTACATGATCAGATGTGAGTGCTGGGCATGCCTTTCTGACGAGCAGGTCAGATGTAAGTGCTGGGTGAAGACCTACTTGTGGGCTAGGCCTACAACCAGCATGAAAAAGGGCTGGCTCTGTAGAACTTCCCATGACAAGATTAGTACACACATGATGATGACCAGAGGAGATCCAGATCGAGCTATGATCCAGATCCAGTTATGATGACTCCTAGAGATCCAGATTGAGTGATGATCCAGATCCAGCAGTGATGATCCAGATCGAGAGATGATCCAGATCCAGATCCAAATCGAGTGATGATCTAGATCCAATCCAGTGATGATGATCCAGATCGAGTGATGATCCAGATCCAGTGATGATGTTCTATGATGATCCAGATCGAGAGATGATCCAGATCCAGTGATGAATATGGCTTGAAGACGAAGATGACTTGAAGACAAAGATGATCCAGTTGATACAGAGAAGAAGACCAGTGCTGAAAATCGTGTTGAAAGAATACCTTCCTAGTTAAGAGGGAGTGTTGATGTATATGTAACTTCGGAATGTATTCTTATTTATTGTAACCCGATGTTTATTCCGGGATGTTTCTATTATGTATTTGAGTCATGTTGTCATGCCCCGATGTTCATCGGGAGGATTAATAATGTAAACAAGTCTTGTCAAGTCATTGTGTAAGTCCCCATAGTTTTGGGGCACTTGAGTTATTATACACTAATTAATGTGTAGGCTCGAGTAAGTAATTGTTGGTTGGGCCGACATGATTAAGTGCACTTCAACTAAACGGAAGAATATAAATAGAGAGTGAGAGTCTCTCTATTTATCACTTCTACAACACATCACTTACCCTCTCAAGTGTGGCGCATTAGTGAAGAAGGAAATATACTGGGACTAGAAGACTATTGTTGTCGGGAGTGCATCTTACTGTTTTGGGGTCTTACATCTTGTGGTGATTCTATCTTTGAGGAAGTTGCGGGGTTTTCTCCATTTATGGTTTCCCTGATCAAAACTCTTTGTGTCTCTTATCTCTTGTGAAGTGCTTATGTTTTATTGCTGTGCTTGTTATTCTCTCAGTGAAAAGATCCTAACATAATGCTAGCTTAAATGTTGAAAAACTAACAGAGCAGATGAGTAAGGTAAATACTGGGAGCAATTTTGATGCCAGTAATATCCCCTGTATTTTGAGCCTGACTTATCAATAGACTTAAACCCTCAATGATCAGTATAAATAAGAGAGGAGATAGAGGGCATCCCTGTCTAATGCCTCTCAACACAGGAAAGAAATTTGAAGTGGTCCCATTGATCAGAATAGAAAAATTTGTTGACTCTACACAGCCCATGATCCAATTAACATAGATACCAGGAATACCAATCTGTAGAAGAACCAACCTCAAGAAAGACCAGTTAACTTTGTCAAAAGCCTTTAACAGATCAAGTTTTAATACCATCACATTATGATTTTCAACCTTGATAGTGTGGAGGGCTTCTTGAATAATACCAACCGGTTCAATGATCTGTCTGTCAGGTGGGAAGCCAAACTGATGCTTGGAAATAGCCTCATCAAGAACCACCTTAAGTCTGATAGTAGCCAGCTTGGAAATAGTCTTATAAATCAAATTACATAAGGAAATGGGCATGTACTCAGCAAGGTTAGTGGGCTTATCACACTTAGGTATGAGTGTAATAAATGTAGCATTGAGAGCTCCTATGACCCTACCCTCTATCCTGGAATGTTCGACAACATTCAGAATATCCTGCCCAACAAGATTAAAAAAGTGAAGGTAGAATTCCATCGGCCACCCGTCAGGTCCGGGGTTATTATATTTTTTGAACCCTTTGAGAACATCTTCAACCTCTTTGAGAGTAAAAGATGACATGAAGAGAACCTAATCCTCTTCCTGAACAAAGGCTGGAAAAAGTCTAATGACTTTAAGTTGAGCCTCAATATTGGTTTTACCATCATCAGTGAAGAGCTCAGAGAAGTGTTGTACACCCAATGATTTTAACTTGGCACCATCCTCAATAGATTCCCCAAACTGATTATTAAGTGCCCATATAGCTTTTGAGTTCCTCTTGGCAGAAACAAAGCAGTGAAAAAATTTGGTGTTGGCATCACCTTCCTGAATCCAATCAACTCTACTTTTGAGCTTCCAAGTAAGGATTTGATGTGAAAGCAGGGATTCCTTTCTGCTTTTCAAGAGTGAAAGGGAGGATGAAGACTCTTCAGAAAGAATACCAGAGTGATGGGAAGAAAGGAGAGTAAGTATGGCCCAGTCAATCTCAGAGATCTCCTTTGTTCTCAAAGTGTTTTTCTATTTTTCCCAAGTTTTAACATCATTTTTGACTCTCTATAGCTTAAAGCTAAAGTCAAACATGGGACCAGTAGAGGGAGCAGGAGCCTTCTAAGAGGAAGAAACAAGAGCATCAAAATCAGCTTCGAGGAGCTAGGCTCGATTGAATTTAAAAGGATAAAGATGACACTTCAGACTGGAATTCCATTCAAGACACACCGGGTAGTAGTCAGAGATTTCGGAAGGCTGAGTCTAGGAGTGATAGAACCCCAGGGTCGGGATAAGATGTAAAGATGCAAGGAATCTATCAAGTCTTTTGCTAACATCCTCAGGTCCTACTCTGCCATTTCTCCAGGTTGGCCCAATCTTAGTGGGAGCAAGATCAACCATATGCATAGATTCCAGTAGCTGTGCAAAGTATAGAGAGAGATGATCCATACATGCACGGTCACCCTAGATCTCAAGATCAGAAATAGTGAAGTTTAGGTCACCAAACAAGATGAGATTAGGATATTTGAAGATGCCACCAGCTACAGCTGAGTCCCAGTAGGAGTTTCTATTGGAATAGGGTTCATAGTAGTTAACAATGGAGAAGGCAGAGTCAAGGCCTTTAAAACTAGTAGTAAGAAGAATACTAACAAAGGAATGAAAGGCTTTACACCGAATCAGGCGTGGGTTCCAAGCCAAGAGGATACCCCCAGATAGACCAAGTGCATCAATTGCACAAAATTCCCATCCCGGCTTCATGAAGGAAAACAAGCGAAGTGCAATATAATGATCACACATCATGTCCTATAATAGGATAATGTCAGGGTTAAGTGAAGTAAACAGATCTTTGAGGGCTTTCTGTTTGGTAGGCCCCCCAAACCCATGAATGTTCATGGAGACTATCTTCATGGGTCTAACTAAGAAGCAGGTGACCTTTCTCTAAGGGCCTGTGAAGAGGAGTGAGTTCTAGCTGCAGCTTTGATGCGAGCTGAGAGAGGGGTATAGAGACTAGTAGTGGCCTGAGAGGAAACTTTACTCCCTTTCTTAGTGTTTGTGCCAGAAATTGTTTCTAAGGCCAGAGAAACAAGCCAACACAATCTCAAATAAAACTTGATAAAACAAAGTAGGTTTTAGGTTTTTTGGAAAGTTTTAGTGGTTGTAAACTTTGGGGAAGGATAGAGAATACACTCATGAGAAAAGTAATAACTAAATCATAAACACAAGAAGATAAAGATGCATAATATATTCAACAAGATCCAACAGAAACAGTACTGAAGTTCATTCATAAAAGACAAGCATCACTAGCATATAAACATAAACCAGAAATGAATATATCCTTTAAGAAACTAAACAAGCTGAACAATGAAGCCAACACAGAAAATTAAGGGTAAAAGTGTCATATATCTCATAGTTTCATCATCAAATGCATACAAGAGTTTTGATACTTAACTCATGAACAACTCTGCAGACCTCTTGAAGCTATCCCAAAAATCAAACCCTTCTTCAGTCCCTTTGTCCCTTTTTTATAATTACAAAGAAGTAGTTCTATCTCCCCTTCATTAGGTCGAAATTGAAACTACCCAGTAGTTACCTTAACTAACTAACTCAACTAATTGACTAAAAATAACAAATCGGACTCCTGGCAAATATGGCGAATTTCTGGAAAATAGGTGTCAAATAAGCTTCCATATCTCTCAATTGGTGACACCTGTGTAAAAAATGAGAGACATTTTTGTAAATGGTTCTGTGATGGACAAAAACCTCTCTTGTTTTTTAAAAATTCATCCCCAATCAATCATAATATGCCCCGCAAAATGAACACTAAAACAGGAAAATATTAAATATTTAAAATCCCTGAAACATAGGCTGCAAATATTAAACTGAATCTTTCAAACCTTGATAGATTTTGCAAACATGAGAGAGTTTTTTGTATATGGGTATCTTATAAACAAAAACCTCTTTTGGTTTTAGAAAATTACTCTCCATTAGCTCGTGGTCGGCATTTTAATTCAATAACCAAAAACAAGGAAAAATAGAGCAGAATTCTGTTTCTACTGCCTCTTTTTTTCATTCATAAGTGCTGAGACTTTGTTTTCTACATCTACTAGCTCACTCTGAAGGGACTGCAAGATTTCATAGTAATTCTGAAGATATACCATGAACAGTAGGGTTTTCCTGATCAATTGTTTCTGTAGGTGTAGCTTCTTCTTCCAATTGCTGATCTTCAACATAAGGCACTTCAATTTCTTTTACTTGCTGTTGCTAAAGGATACTAACATCATTGACAGCATTAACAAAAAAAACACCAACCAAATCTTTGCAGGTCCTAAGAGATAATTTTTGATATTGTGGATGGTTCCATGCATGGCTCTCTTGTTATTACAAGCAAATCACCTCTTTTAACTTGAACATACTGTTGCACTGTGGGTAGTTCAGCTACTCTGGCAATTCGTCCCTAAGCTGCTGGTTGTCTTTTTTCAGTGTATAGACTTCCTTTTCTAAATTCTTAATAGAATCAACTGTGGATGATGATTTCTCCTTAGTATTTTCATTATCTTCTTGTAAATGACTAATCTCTTCCTCTAAAAGATTTATTCATCTATCAGCATCCTTCAGCCTCTCATTCCTAGCTTGGAGTTCAATTGACAACATTTTTTGGTGTTCTTTGCAATTAACTCATTGACTGTTCGTAGTTTTTAAGAATAGCATCGAACTTCAACATTTGCATAGAATCATCTTGAAGTTTAATGCCAACATTATGTTCCTCATTATATTTTGTTATGGGTCCATCTTGTAAAGAAGTTGTCCTCTGAATTCTGTGCCAAATACCCTGTTGAAAAGCATTTTTCTCTCTCTCCAAGTATCAGCTGATGAAGTGCTGTGTAAGCTGTATCTTGCAATTCTGATGACTTGCAAGACATCAAAGAAATCAAGTTCTGAACAATATTGAACTTGAGTATTTTCCTGATGCATGGCTCACCTCCGGAAGGACCTAATTTCATAAGCACAAATATAGCTTCAGATTTTATTCTATTATTGTAAGATGATATATGCTGCAGTTGTTTTGCTAAGTTCTCTACAAGGGAAGTTTACAAAATCATCTCTCTAATCTCATGTACATATGCCTTTTCAACGATACGGACAAGCATTGCCTCATTGCATTGATGTTGTTTTTGTCCAGAATATTGCTAACAAGCTTTTCCACTGTTTGTCTCTTGGGTAAAGATGGTATTGCACTTTCTGAATTTGTGAATTTCTCTAAGCTCAGCCGAGCATGCCATGGTAAATGCTTCATGATTCCCAACCTTAGAAATCCATGCACTAAATCAGAACCTCCAAGTTTAGAAAATGACTTCAATGTAATGACAGCGCGATGTTGAGCAACCTCTGACCCATTTTCAAGTAATCCTATCGACTTTCTCTCAATACCAGCAATGAACAGTTTCTCTACATCCTTTCTTTTCCAGCCTTGGCCAAGATCATTAATGTTTTCAATAAGCTGTCATGTAAATCCTCAATGTCTGGATCTAACAGATCCACCAGCTTGTTCATCGGAATTTTCATGGGTACCTCATTGCAGTAACCTCATTTCCACATTCAGCGAGTCTTGACAACACCATAGCAACATTAGTCTGAACCACTGGATCGTCACATGTTTCTAGCAGTTTTGTAAGCTTCTCAATTATCTCCACACTTTCCAGGCTCTCCATGTATTGCATGTAATTATCTAAACAAAAGAAATTGGACATTGACCTTGCAACATAAGCAATAAGATTTTTCGATCCCTCTGAAATCAAGTACACTATCTTTGGGCCTGCAAGACATCTGAAACTCACACTGCTTGCTTCTAATTCAGTAACTGATTTACTAGCTTGATGCGCTTGAATAATTGCTTCTAAGGTCACCACCACTTGTCTCTCAAGCACTGATCTTAGAAATCCTTTCAGTTGTTGTTTTGCAACCCTCTTTGCTTTCTCTTTCCCATCCAGCTTCATAATATTTAATTTAGAACATCTTCCCTGAAATTCTTGCCTTATTTCGCTCACTCTCATCATTTGCCAGAAATTTGCATCCAGTTGCCAGAACAGTTGCCAGAATCTCCCTCACATGAGACTGACGCCTGTTTACATGAAAAAAACTTGGCAAAACACATATCAAACATGACCAATGATTTATTTAACACTTTAGGAGCGAAATCCCCAAAAAAAAGGACTTGAAAATGACCATTCTGGCAAAAAACGGTTTTCCTATAGCGCGCCTTTGTTAATTTTTGGCAGTTGCGCTACAAGAATAATTTAAACTCAATTTTAGCCTTGTTTTACGAATTTTTTCCATTTTGCATGAAGTTTACGTGATGTTTGAATGATGGGTATGCTCATAATATGATTTGTGAGTCCACCATGCAACATAATGACCTTTTAAACCCCTCAATAATGTATGGGATCAAAGAATAAAACAAAAAGTCTAAAGGTAAAAGCTCAAAATTTCATTTGAAAACTAAAAATCTCTTAAAGGAAGAAAAAAACCAAAATAAAGAAAATGAGTAACTTGAAATAAAATCACAATCAAAATATAAAATTAAAGGAAACAAATTCATGACTTAAAATCTGGCTCCAGCTGCAGGATGAAGTCCTCCCTGTGAGGCTTCAAGAACCTGTAGACCAGTGCCTTCTGTCTGCTACCTTATCTACCTATTTGCAAAACTTCCATTGGGCTATGGAGTCTTTATTATACTTCACTCACACCGGTATATACAATGAAAACAAATCTCTTTCTTGAGGAATCTTCCATTTACTGAATCAAATTGTAATCCCATTTCAAATGTAACCAGGAGAAAATTTCATCAACCCACCAAAACTTGTTTCCAACTCCAAATATATATATAATCATAAATATTGGAAAACATGAAGAGTAATGATCTAACAACTTATACTCACTTTCATCAAATGGTGTCTCTGAAATAACAGATTTATAACCTGGTATTGACTCTAAATAATCTGATATTGGATCATAAAAACTTCCATAAGTTACCTCCTCCTGCTCTATGAAAAACACAAGTTGCCCATAAGAATATTTTGTTCCATGAATATCAATCAAGCATTGACGATAAAAGACATCAGGATCAGCCTGAATTTGTTATGTAAATTTTTGAATAGTATCACCAATAATGTCAACACTTTGAACCTCCTTTTCCACACTGTCTTCAAATAAATGACTATCAGGCATTGGCTTTTGCTGTTCAAGAATAATTGACTGATTGCATTCTTGAATCTGCTGATCAGAGTTTGACCTATCACACACCTCACAGATTCCTGGGTCTTTCTTTTGAATTTCATCATCATATCTATTAAAAATTAGACCATCTTCATGATGATTTTGAACAGCAGATTTATCATAACCATGAATATAAACAACTTCTGAAAATTTTTGAACAGCTTGGCCTTCATCAAATTTAATATCAAAACCAAAAGGAATAGAATCTAATTCATCACAGAATTCTTGTCTTGGAACCCTAATCTCTTCATCATAACAAGGAGTATTCTGAGAAATTTCAAATGATGATGCTAAAGGTTCATCTTTTCCTTCAATACAAAGCTGATCTTTAACACAATAATGATTTTCAACAGTTTGTTGAACTAGAGATTGATCTTCAAAAGGATTACAATTCAACTGGTTATTAAGGCTGTTGAAATCATTATGAGAATGTTCCAAACTAACTCTACTGATCTCATCACCTGAATAATCCTCAAACTGACCTAAAACAACAATTTGATTATCATAATGATCATGGCATTCTTCCTTTACTGTAGTATCTGAAAATGTTACCTTTTCATCTTCAACAAATTCTAAAACTTCAACTTCTTCATGACATGTTTTGAACTCTTGATTGAACTCATCATCATGATTTTTTAAATCAGAAATTGTGTTATAAACATCAGCCTGCTCACAACAATATTTTAAAAAGAGTTCAGCTGAGTACAGATACTTACAACGTTTCCGAAAGCATGTGTGGAATTCTTTCAGTGAAGAAATGCTAGCAGCGGGAAGAGAAAAATACCAATCTCGTGCATCTTGGTCCAGTGAATACATGAACATCTTCATGAGCACATCTTCATGCTGGATATTTAACTGGACCATACATTCATGAAATTTGATGAGGTGATCTGATGGATTATCCTCTTTGTTTTCTCTAAACCGTGGAAGACAATCTCCCCAAACATCCATAATAGGTACTAAATTTGGAAAACCTAGAATATCAGAAAAATTGAAAGGTGCAAACCTTCGAGCCAGAATAGCTTCCATGGACATCGGCCTATACATCTTGAAATAGTGGAGTCACCAATTAATTTGTCAAGACAGATTTAGTTTCTTCTCCTCAGAAAGAGAAAGGGGTGACAGTAGTTCAAATTAATTAGGGCTGCATAAAGCTGGGGATGACTGAAACCTTCTAATTCTTCCAACTCCTCTAGTAGCCACTATGTCAAACTTTGGTGAAAAATAGCCTTCAAAAAGTGCTGGTTTAAGTTCACTTCTTAAAACCAGTAAAACTGATAAGTATCCCAGGGAAGATATGTCTTCAAATTCGTCCCTGACAATGGCGCCAAAGATGTTTGTGCCAGAAATTGTTTCTAAGGCCAGAGAAACAAGCCAACACAATCTCAAATAAAACTTGATAAAACAAAGTAGGTTTTAGGTTTTCTGGAAAGTTTTAGTGGTTGTAAACTTTGGGGAAGGACAGGGAATACACTCATGAGCAAAGTAATAACTAAATCATAAACACAAGAAGATAAAGATGCATAATATATTCAACAAGATCCAACAGAAACAGTACTGAAGTTCATTCATAAAAGACAAACATCACTAGCATATAAACAAAAACCAGAAATGAATATATCCTTTAAGCAACTAAACAAGATGAACAATGAAGCCAACACAGAAACTGAAGGGTAAAAGTGTCATATATCTCATAGTTTCATCATCAAATGCATACAAGAGTTTTGATACTTAACTCATGAACAAGTCTGAACTCATGAACAAGTCTGCAGACCTCATAAAGCTATCCCAAAAATCCAATCCTTCTTCAGTCCCTTTGTCCCTCTTTTATAATTACAAAGAAGTATTCCTATCTCCCCTTCATTAGGTCGAAATTGAAACTACCCAGCAGTTACATTAACTAACTAACTCAACTAATTGACTAAAAATAGCAAATCGGATTCCTGGCAAATATGGCGAATTTATGGAAAATAAGTGTCAAAGAAGCTTCCATATCTCTCAATTGGTGACACCTGTGTAAAAACTGAGAGAGGTTTTTGTAAATGGGTCCGTGATGGACAAAAAAATCTATTTGTTTTTAAAAATTCATCTCCAATCAATCAGAATATGCCCGGCAAAATGAACACTAAAACAGGAAAATATTTAATATTTAAAATCCCTAAAAAATAGGCTGCAAATATTAAAATGAATCTTTCAAACCTTGATAGCTGTTGCAAAAATGAGAGAGGTTTTTGTATATGGGTATCTTATAAATAAAAAATTCGTTTGGTTTTTGAAAATTCCTTTCCATTAGCTCGTGGTTGGCATTTTACTTCAATAACAAAAAACAGGGGAAAATAGAGCAGAATTTTGTTTCCACTGCCTCTTTTTTTTCATTCATAAGTGCTGAGACTTTTTTTTCTGCATCTTCTAGCTCACTCTGAAGGGACTGCAAGCTTTGATAGTAATTCTAAAGATATACCATGAACAGTAGGGTTTTCCTGATCAATTGTTTCTGTAGGTGTAGCTTCAATCTTCCAATTGCTGATCTTCAACATAAGGCACTTCAATTTCTTTTACTTGCTGTTGCTAAAGGATAGTAACATCATTGACAGCATTAACAAAAGAAACACCAACCAAATCTTTGCAGGTCCTAAGAGATCATTTTTTGATATTGTGGATGGTGCCAAGCATGGCTCTCTTGTTATTTCAAGCAAATCACCTCTTTTAAGTTGAACATACTGTTGCACTGTGGGTAGTTCAGCTACTCTGCCAATTCGTCCTTAAGCTACTGGTTGTCTTTTTTCAGTATATAGACTTCCTTTTCTAAATTCTTAATAGAATCAACTGTGGATGATGATTTCTCCTTAAGATTGTCATTATCTTCTTGTAAATGACTAATCTCTTCCTCTAAAAGATTTATTCATCTATCAGCATCCTTCAGCCTCTCATTCGTAGCTTGGAGTTCAATTGACAACATTTTTTGGTGTTCTTTGCAATTAACTCATTGACTGTTGGTAGTTTTTAAGAACATCATCGAACTTCAACATTTGCATAGACTCATCTTGAAGTTTAATGCCAACATTCTGTTCCTCGTTATATTTTGTTATGGGTCCATCTTGTAAAGAAATTGTCCTCTGAATTCTGTGCCAAATACCTTGTTGAAAAGCATTTTTCTCTCTCTCCAAGTATCAGCTGATGAAGTGTTGTGTAAGCTGTATCTTGCAATTCTGGTGACTTGCAAGACATCAAAGAAATCAAGTTCTGAACAATATTGAACTTGAGTATTTTCCTGATGCATGGCTCACCTCCGGAAGAACCCAATTTCATAAGCACAAATATAGCTTCAGATTTTATTCTATTATTGTAAGATGATATATGCTGCAGCTGTTTTGCTAAGTTCTCTACAAGGGCAGTTTGCAAAATCATCTCTCTAATCTCATGTACATCTGCCTTTTCAACAATAGGGACAAGCATTGCCTCCATTGCATTGATGTTGTTTTTGTCCAGAATATTGCAAACAAGATTTTCCACTATTTGTCTCTTGGGTAAAGATGGTATTGCCCTTTCTGAATTTGTGAATTTCTCTAAGCTGAGCCAAGCATGCCATGGTAAATTCTTCATGATTCCTAACCTTAGAAATCCATGCACTAAATCAGAACCTCCAAGTTCAGAAAATGACTTCAATGTAATGACAGCGCGATGTTGAGCAACCTTTGACCCATTTTCAAGTAATCCTATCAACTTTCTCTCAATACCAGCAATGAACAGTTTCTCTACAGCCTTTCTTTTTCCAGCCTTGGCCAAGATCATTAATGTTTTCAATAAGCTATCATGTAACTCCTCAATGTCTGGATCTAACAGATCCACCAGCTTGTTCATCGGAATTTTCATGAGTACCTCATTGCAGTAACCTCATTTCCACATTCAGCGAGTCTTGACAAAACCATAGCAACATCATTCTGAACCACTGGATCATCACATGTTTCTAGTAGTTTTGTAAGCTTCTCAATTATGTCCACACTTTCCAGGCTCTCCATGTATTGCAAGTAATTATCTAAACAAAAGAAATTGGACATTGACCTTGCAATAGAAGCACTAAGATTTTCCAATCCCTCTGAAATCAAGTACACTATCTTTGGGCCTGCAAGACATCTAAAACTCACACTGCTTGCTTCTAATTTAGTAACTGATTTACTAGCTTGATGCGCTTGAATAATTGCTTCTAAGGTCACCACCACTTGTCTCTCAAGCACTGATCTTTGGAAATCCTTTCTGTTGTTGTTCTGCAACCCTCTTTGCTTTCTCTTTCCCATCCAGCTTCATAATATTTAATTTAGAACGTCTTCCCTGAAAGTCTTGCCTTATTTCGCTCACTCTCATCATTTGCCAGAAATTTGCATCCAGTTGCCAGAACAGTTGCCAGAATCTCCCTCACATGAGACTGACGCCTGTTTACATGAAAAAAACTTGGCAAAACACATATCAAACGTGACCAATGATTTATTTAACACTTTAGGAGCGAAATCCCCAAAAAAATCGGACTGAAAAATGACCATTCTGGCAAAAAACGATTTTCCTGTAACTCGCCTTTGTTAATTTTTGGCAGTTGCGCTACAAGAATAACTTAAACTCAATTTTAGCCCTGTTTTACAACTTTTTTCCATTTTGCATGAAGTTTATGTGATGTTTGAATGATGGGTATGCTCATAATATGATTTGTGAGTCCACCATACAACATAATGACCTTTTAAACCCCTCAATAATGTATGGGATCAAAGAATAAAACAAAAAGTCTAAAGGTAAAAGCTCAAAATTTCATTTGAAAACTAAAA
>LPNX010451134.1:180021-237518 GCA_001517045.1 Pseudotsuga menziesii
GTGGTTATAATATATGCGGTGGCATATGTGACAAGGCAAAGGCGTGATATGACTTGGCATGATTTTGGATAAGATAGATTACATGGTTATATTACACATGATATGACTTGGCATGATTTGGATAAGATATATTACATGGTTATAATATATGGGGTGGCATATGTGACAAGGAAAAGCTATGATATACTTCCTTGATGAAGCTTTTATCCCTCAATTTCAGGGGTCTTGGAGGTAAGACCAAAAATTATAACCTTTGTGCTCTCTTCCAGTCACTTAGTCCGGATATGATTCTCCTACAAGAAACCATGTGTAGTTCCTCTCCTGCTTTACTTTCCTTCTCTAAGCTTTTACCTTCTTGGGAATACTGTGCCATTAGTGCCACGAGCCTCTCAGGAGGACTCCTAACGACCTGGAACCCACATAGGGTTAAGTGTCGTGCTTTCCAGACTTGTGCTGGCCTCCTGGTTCAGGCATCTTTCTGTGGTATGTCCTCCTCCATTGCCATCCTTAATGTATATTGCCCCTACAAATATCATGAACTTTTCTGGGAAAAGGCACTCAGAGGGGGAATTCTTAACATCCCAAATCTTGTTCTAGGAGGGGACCTTAACCTCACACTGAAATCCTCAGAGATCTGGGGACAAAAGGCTACCCTTGACCCCCTCACACAACACTTCTTGTCCCTTTTCGACTCGGTGGGTCTTGTGGATTTAGCTCCTCAGTGTGATGGTCCTACTTGGCGGAATGGCCATGTGCGTGCTGATGGTGTCAGTAAAAGATTAGATAGATTCTTAATCTCAGCATCCATGATTCCATCTCTGGGGGTACACAGGGTTTGGACTCAGTGTGTTGACATTTCTGACCACTATCCTATTTTCTTTGAATGGAACAAACAGAGGGCCTCCTGTAACTATTCGTTTAAATTTAATCGTTTGTGGCTCAATGATACAGCTTTATCTGATTGGGTTTCTATGTGGTGGCCTCTTCTCCCCCATGGTGAATTTGCACATGGTCTTGAATCCCTCTACCATAAGTTGCGTTCCCTTAAAAATGAAGCTAAGGTATGGATCAAGAACAACCAGGCTTGGATGGAATTAGAGTCCAATTGTCTTGACCGCGCCATTGTATCCCTCCTCTCAGGCACGTCTAAAGGCATCCTCTCAAATGAGGATATGGCACTACTGTCTCACCTCAGGAATGAAAAGAAGAAGATTCTGGATCATTATCTGCTGACTTGGAAATTAAAAAGCCGAACGAAATGGGCCTTGCAGGGTGATTCGAATACCAAATATTTCCACATGCTGGCATCTGGCAGGCAGAATCAGAACTCGATTTAGTCTTTGGCTGATGAGGATGGTAACAGCTATGAAGATGAGGTAGCACTCAAAGAACTGGGTCAGTCACATTTTGCAAATATATTCAAGGATGATGGAGGCACATGTTTGCTACAACAACTAAAGGTTGTCATGCTTTATCCTAAGATGATATCTGATGAGAATGCATCTGTCCTCACCTGTCTTGTTACTCTTAGGGAGATAGAGTCCGCACTGAAATCATTTAAAAAAGATAGGAGCCCAGGCCCAGGCGGTTGGCTTGTCGAGTTCTATCTGCACTTTTTTGATCTCATGGGTCTTGAATTATTGTCTGTTGTAGACTCAACCAGGGTCTCAGCTATTATCCCATCCTCACTAAACTCAACCTTCCTCGCTCTGATACCCAAAAAAGATAATCCTAGGACCTTTGCAGATTACAGGCCCATCTCATTGTGTAATCTGCTGTATAAATTGATCTCTAAGGTCATTGCGGTCAGGATCGAGCCCTTTTTGGACTCTGGTATCTCCCAAGAACAATTTGGCTTCCTTAAAAACCGTCAGATCGTCGAGCCAATTGGTATTGTTCCAGAGACTCTCCACTCTGTTAAAACAAAAAATATATGTGCCTTCATCCTCAAACTAGACTTGATAAAGGCCTTTGATCATGTAAACTAGACCTATATCTGTCTCATTTTGATTCAGATTGGGGCTCCTCTCATGACTGTTAATTGGATTTTGGGCTGCATCACCTCTGCAAAATTTGCTGTTCTGATCAACGAGACCCCTTCAAAGTTTTTTTCTGCTACCCGGGCATCTGACAAGGATGCCCTTTATATCCTTTACTCTTCATCCTTGTCATTGAGGGTCTCAGCCTATTAATCTCTGATGCTCGGAACCATGGTCTTATCAGAGGCATACGGCTCTCTTCCTCACTCGCTCTTACCCATCTTCTTTTCGTAGACGATGTGATCTTAATGGGTACAGGCACATTACAGGAATGGATTGCATTTGATGTAATTCTTGATACCTTTTGTAAGGTATCCGGTATGTGTATCAGCCTTGATAAATCTTGCTTTCTGTATAATAATATAGATGCAGACATTTACTCGGATATTGCCAGGGTCCTACCATATCACATGGAGCCGATCTCTGCTGGTTTTAAGTACCTTGGATACTACATTAAACCACTAGGCTATAGGGTTTGTGATTGGAATTGGCTGGTACAAAAATTTGAAAAGAGGATTTGTCTCTGGACCCACAAGTTACTCTCACTGGGAGGCCGTTTGATTCTTGTTCAGTCTATGCTCTCCAATATTCCAGTTTATTGGTTGGGTTTAGCTCCCATCCTAGCATCTATCCTACACAAACTTAGGAGCATCACATTTGCTTTCTTATGGGGATCCTCTGAAAATAATCGAAGATATCATTTGGTCAACTGGCATAGTCTCACATGGCCAAAGGAGTATGAGGGCTGGGGACTAAAAAACTTAATTGGTTCAGCATTGCTCTGCGCCTCAAAAACTTTTTAATGGTTCTGTTGAGTGATGGTTTGTGGCATCGTGTACTTACCAACAATTACTTGAAACACCTCATGGTGGTTGCTTGGCTCAGAGGTACAAGGTTCTGTACATGCGGGGTATCTACTACATGGAGGGGTTTTATTCAGACTCTCCCCTGGCTAGGAAGTCACCTTGCTTGGTAGGTGGGTAACGGAGAAGATATATTGATTGGTATCGACCCGATTATTGGTGTCCCTTTCACACACAACCTTCCAGATGAGCTGAGATCTTTCCTGGAGTATTTGGACATCAACACACTCTCACAGGCATGCAATACTTTACCATACTCTCAGCATTACTAGTACAGGGTAGAGGAGTTGTGTATTGATGGGGTTTGGAAAGTTGCTTAGGATGCATACACGAGGGTTCTGGATCTTTGTGGCATTCATCTCACAACACAATCTGATTCTCTTGTATGGGACTTTAACAAACAAGATGGCTCCATCTCTGCTAAACTTGTATATGATTGCATAGTTAAATCATTTTCCCCATCATTTGGCAATCGGCTTCACATAGTATTATGGTCGAGTGCACTCCCTAGCAAAATTGGATGCTTTATATTGTTGGTATTAAGGAATAAAATTCTTACCCGGGATAACCTTCAGAGACGGGGTCGGTCTGGTCCAGGTATTTGTGCTTTGTGCTACTCTGATGAGGAGTCTGTCATTCATCTCTTTTCACACTGCTCTATTTGGAAAAAATTTATTGATCACATATGTGTAAAGTTTCAGCTGCCTCCTCCTCCTCACGCTGACACACTTGTTATATTTGTGGAAAATTGGACTGAACATTTCCCCAGACACTTGGCACTATGTTCTATCCCTTTCCATATGATGTGGGCCATATGGAAAGCTGGAAACCTATCCTTATTTGAAGGGAAGAAGAGGACTGTTCTTAGCATTATGCATCAGATCACAAATTCTGTACAATTGTACTCTTCTCAGAATGTCAAAGTTAAAAAGTTTAGGAAGATTGGGCATCCTCCCTATATGATCTACCCCTGCGGATTTTTTGATGGAGCCTCTACATCAACTGCGACCAGTGTTGGATACAACTTGTATCTAAATGAGTCACTCTCCTTCGAGTTCGCGCTGGGGGTTGGAAATGGCACCAATACAAAAGCAGAATTACTTAGCCTTTGGGCCGTTCTGTTTACATCCCAGATGATGGGGATTCCCTTTTCCCACATATTTGGTGACTCTTTAGTTATCATTAATTGGGCAAAGGGATCCACTGCTCTCTCCTCTCCAGAATTCTATCACTGGTCCCGAGAAACACAAAAGCTAATTACTAGCTTTTAGGATCTATCATTCGGCCACATCTACCATGAACACAATCGGATTACAGACCGTCTCTCTAAAACTGCTCTCTCTTTGTCTTTGGGTTTTGGTTGTTTCTCTGAATTTATGGAGGACCATTTGGTCTCATCTGATTGCTTCCAGCTCTTTTGAGTCTTGATCGGGGAGCTTACTCCCCTATTTGATTAGTTGATTCACTGCTCTCTAAGTGGCTTCTTTTAGATTTCTGATCTGATCCCTTTGGCTCATGGTAGATGGGGCTTGATGAGATTGATCCCCACCATGATGAGACAGTTTTACTGATGGGAACTCACACTCTATTGTCTTGCATTTCCCCCTGGCTGCATCTGGATGTGACTTATTATCATATTAGCTGTATTCTCTCTGAGATGTAACCCATATCTGGGATGGCGCTATTGATGCCCTTTGATTCTTAATAAGAATAACAAGGACAAAAAAATTTCTTCCTGAAAAAAAAAGGCAAAGGCATATTTCGGTGGCATGTTTGATATAATATGGTATACAATCTCCATGTTATACCATAGTTTAATAATATAACAATCCTTTAATGATTATAGCAATATGCCTTTGTTATATGTTTTAAACTTTAGCACTTATTGTTGAGGCTCCACACTAATATAACATGTGGTATGTGATATGGGTTTATAACATATTTTCCCATTTTTTTTAATATTTAAACTTTAATAAAGTTTAAACTAATCCTTTGTGAACCATGTTAATGGGTTATGGTGGCCATATCATGAGGTCTTGGGTTCGATTCCCATAGCCCCAACTTAGCTTATAAACCATAACCATATTTAACAATTTTTTAACCACTTTTTTCATTTTTAACCATCTTTGACGAAACATCAAACTTGAATATCTTATGCGTTCGGAGTCCTTTTTCCATGCAACAAGCGTCGCTGGAAATCTGCTGATGATATCTTTCATTTTGAAAGCATGTATTTCCTTTTTGAATACTTTAAATAATCTTTGAGATGATCCACCTGGATCATTTAGCATCCCTTTTTAGTGTATTTTTTTTACATTGAGTGGTCGAACTAGACGCTAAATGGGGCACGTCATGGAAAAAACTTAAATCCTCTCAAAAAACGTATTTTTTTGCTTCCTAGATAGAATCCTTTATGACCTCCAAAATAATGTCTATTTTTTTCTTCCAGAATAGCGTCCAACTTTGCTTCCTAAACAACGACGAGGTTCACTTCCTAAATAATGTCCTATTTTGCTTCCTAGCGAGTGTCCACTTTTGCTTTTTAAATGATGTCCCCGTTAGCACCATATTTTCATTCTTAATAGAACCATGTTAGCATCCAAATTGGCATCCAATATTGCATCCATTTTTGCTACCACTTTAGCATCCTATTTTGCACCATGTTTTACTTCCAAAGATGTGCCAATTTTCGCTTCCAAATTTGCACCAATTTTTGCTTCATTTTTCTCATCATGTTTTGCTACCAAAATGACGCCAAATATTTATTCTATTGCTGCACCATATTTTGCTTCCTATGTAGTGCCATGTTTTGCATCCAAAGTAACTTCTTATTTTGTTACCATATCAACGCCATGTTTGGCTTCATCATTAGTGCCACATGTTGCATCCTTTTTAATTCCTAGTTTCGTGTCTTATTTTTCTACCATATCAACGCCATTCTTGGATTCATCATTAGCACCACGTGTTGCATCCTTTTTAATGACTAGTTTCACATCTCTCATTTTTTGGTCACTAATTTGGTCATTTTTTGTAATTTTATATACGAATTTTGGTCATTTTGCTTGGTCACTTATCTCTCATTTTTTGGTCACTTATCTCTTATTGTTTGGTTACTAATTTAGTTTTTTTAATTGATATTATAATATCATTAGGGCATGGAGGAATCGAACCACCAACTTCCTGTTGGTAAGGCAAGCGCTCTTCCATTGAGCTAGCACCCTATAATTTGGGAACCTAAATTACAAAGTCCTCTATAATGGTAAAAATGATCAATCACAACTTTGCGTATCTAATGGTCAGAAAATGATGATATATTGTGTAAGTTCAGAATATATGATCAAGCGGGTTATGAAATCCATAAACCTTTTATAGGAATTTTGAACAAAACTCAAGAAATTGGCTTAATGGGATTGCAAAAACAACTATTCCCTAGCAACCATAAGTGTACCACTATATGAGACCTATCAACAACAATTATCTTAGTGTGGATTCCAAGGATATAGTAGATGAGCATGATCATCCTAGATCCATGTATAAGTGGAGCAATAAGGAGAATAAAAAGAGGATGATCAACCCAATAGTTGGTGCTTCACATGGATCCTATCCACCATGGGATGAGAAAAGTTCCTTCTTGCTTCAAGTTAATGAGTATCCAGAGTGACAAATGGTTAGGATAGATTGTGATGCCAATTCATAATGTTTATTCGCTTCCTAGGGTGATGTTTCCATGCTTGCACTGGGAGATCTACATGATCCCCAACAACATTGGATATAAGCATATTCATGGGGCCATAGAGTATAGGATGGGGCTGTCTTTTTATCTTTTTTTTTGGAAAACTAGGCATGATTTGAAACATCAGGAGAAGGAATAGAATCAGATATACTTAACAAACTACAATCATGACAAGGCACATGAATCTACTCTATAGTCATTGTGAAGATGTTGAAAATGGGTATAACTTCCTAAGGACTATGAACAACATCCATTTAAATATGTATGAAATACCTTCCATGTCAAAGGAATACTCGATGGTAGTGAGCTTACTGTTTCTAACATAAAGAAACAAAGAAGCCAAAAATGGAAGCTCCATGGGGATACACATAACATTAGAATGCAAAATCAACACCCTAAAGACATTCCATCTAGATTTTGCATTGTAAACAAGAAGGCATTCATAATATAGAAAAAAATTATTGTGATCATAAAATAGGTCATATTTTACTTACCTATATCACAGTGTGATTACTCTATTGGTAAGGTTTCCATTTTGGTCACTAGAAAAAGATCTTGTCATGGAAAAATCCATAGTATTTAGAATCCCATTATTATCAATTAACATATAATATCATATTTAAAGCGTAAAATGCCATGTTCAAACATTTGCTTCAATAATCATATCTCATAATGAAAGAAAGACAAGTAAAAAGATTGATAAAATCAAGAAATTACCTTTGATTTCCCAATGCAAAATTTGTTTGATATGACATTGCATACATTTCTTTACCAACACAACCTGAATCATACAATAGAATGTAGTGTTTAGATATTAAGAACCAGAGAAATGTTGCATTATTGAAGAATGAACAAGAATTCCCTTCAACTTTTGTAATGATTCTTAGTTACTGAGTAAGTTGCTATGGATTTTATGTTGAGGGGAGTTAAAAAATTTGTATTTTGTGTTAAGACGAGGTGCTAGAATAAGTGACGCTTAATAATATATTAGGATCCTTGATATATTATGTATTAAAGTGTAATAAATATCATGAGTGTTAGTGACCAATCAAGTTAATGAATAACAATTAGTATTGGCTGATTTCTATTTTTCACATCCCTGTGTTTTCAGACAAACATTATGATGTCTGAGTATCGGCCCTTGAGTCCCAAATCAGTGGTTTCATTTAATGTTCTATGCTTTACATAAATGAGAAGTTCGAAGGTGTTGTTGTATTTGAACAGAGCTTGTCTTTGATGACAAGCAATATTCATCCTGTGGTAGATCCTTTAGGGATTTCCAGAATAAAAAATTAAATATCTTATTTTAATATAAAAAATTGAATTGTTTAATTTCTATTACTTGCCAAATTTTTCTCAAGTCGAGTCAAACTCTTGACTGTTTTTCCTCAGTGAGTTCTTTTTCCAAGTTGATTCTACTAACTATGTTATGAGCCACATTACCAGGAAAGTATTATAAGGACACATCAACTCAAATGTGCAGAAAAAGTCAAAAGAAGAGAGCTATATTGATGAATTTCAATAGTATATATTGAGATGAATCATCTACATAGTAAGTATCCTATAAGCATCATGAATTTTTTAATGTAAAAATAACCAAATGCTTCACCTCATTTTCATCCCGTATACACTCCTAAACAGATTTACATTTCTTCCAATGGGGCCCAAAACCTGTTGCTAATGCAAATTGGCGTAAAAATTCAAGCCAAGCTAAGGGATTCAAATGTTGATGTCATTCATGTATGTCCAAACCCCATGAAAATTCTTTGATCTAAATAAATATCTGATAACCCACAACTTTTCCATAACAAGTTTTCATTTTTAGATAGAGAACCAAACTGTTGATAGAATTTGTCGATGCTCAACATCGACATGCCTCTGATAGGTCAGAGCATGACGCCAAAGAAAAAACTATCGAACTTTTTGCAAAATAATTTCATCTATATCATCGTGTCAATCATGTCACAATGTCTAAGCCGCCACATTAATAGTTTGCATATTTTTTTCCCTAATTCTGAGCTTATTTGACACTCTCTATAATAAGTAAAATTTTCAAAAAATATGTTCCTTTCTGTTTTATTAGCTAAAAATTGCCAATTTCCCGTCATGTGATAAATTCACGGTTAAATACATTATTGATATTTTTGTTGTGTCTAACATCTACATGTCAAAATAACCTCCCTCAGTACTTGCCATGCAACAAAAAAAAATCCAATACCCATACATTATCCTAATACTAACCATTTTCTATTTTACCTTCCTTAAAACCTATTTCCTAAACTTCTCCCTTCCCTAAGTTCCTAAGCTTATCCCTTATTCCCCCTTGTCCATGCTTATCCTTTCCCATCCTTCTATTAATATAATACTAAAGTTTTTACTTTTTCCATAATCCTTTTCCCAAAAACCAACTTAAAAATGAAAGTCTCCTTATCCATGCTTAGCCTTTCCCATCCTTCTAATAATATAATAATAATAAATCTTTTACTTTTTCCACAAATCCTTTTCCCAAAACCTAAGTAAAAATGAGAAAGATTCCTAAACTAGTTATTAATATAATAATAATAATAATAATAAAGCTTTTGCTTTTTCTATAAATCCTTTTCCCAAAACCCAACCTAAAAATGAGAAAGTTTCCTAAACCAGTTAATAATAGTGAAATAAAATCAGCTTTACTCTTTGAGCCTCTTATTTGTACCTTTTCAAGAATATTTGAAGAATATATATATATATTAAAAAAAATCCTCAATTCCATAACTTTTGTCTTTGACACTCACCTCTATGGGTTTTGGTATGTTTTGCTTGCACGCTGTTAGATATACTCTTGAGAGAGTAGCCATAATCGAGAGAGCATCTACACCGAGAGATCCACAAACCTTTGGTAAGGGGTAATCCAACAGCAAGGAACAAGTGGTAGGGCACAAAAGACATAGCAGTTGAGAGCAAATGACCACCGAACAACCAGTTAGAGAGAATGCTTTATCATTCTTCAACAATCGATTTATAGGTTTTCTTATAGAAGCGTAGTCCAGTAGGACAAATCTTTGAACAAAATGGATATTCTTGAATTCAAGATTCGACACCCTTCCATTCTGTGGGGGCCTTAATTTGTTTAAAGCTTTGATTATCTCTAACATAGATTCCTGTCTATCTTACTGAAAATGTGCTGCCAACAACCTGCCTTCAAAGAGGGAAAACAAGAAGTTTTCTGATTCATAGATATCTCATACATCCTATATCTGATAAAAGCTTATATAAGGTGAAACAAATGTTGCTCTCTCACCTTGGAATATATAGTCAGATCATCTTGATAATCCATTGTTTTGTAAATCAAATAATGGAAGGTATGATCCATGTCCCTCTGGAACATGATTCCTGCATTCATAAATATGAACGAAATCCAAACATAAGCATAGGTTCTTTCTCTAGGGGATTGTGAAATTTGTGCAATTTTGCATCCAATCAAATTATCAACAAGTTCAGTAATTCGAAGCATATTGTCACTTACCATGGCAGTCATTTTTAGAAAAAGATGATGAAAGAGTTCACCACTATGTTAGGTTTTAGGCAAGGCCACTCTTCTTCCTTTTACCCCCAAGCAAATGGGAAAGTAGAAGCAGTGAACAAAACTTTGAAAAACATTCTCAAGCGAACTATTAATGCAAGTAGGAAAACTGGCACATCATGTTGCATCTGACACTTTGGTCATATCAAACAAATTTTAAGACTGCCATAGGGTTTTCACCCTTCCAGCTCGTTCATGGGGTGGAAGCAATCATGTCGATGGAATGCAAGATACCATCCTTGAAGATTTCCATTCACATACTTCTCGATACTACTGATATTGAGAAATGTTTGGTGCATTTAGAGCATCTAGTTGAGCAACACAAAGATGCACTCACAACAAACGAAGCACATAAACAAAGGGTGAAAAACCAATATGACAAAGCCATTAAACCTAGGGTTTTCTCTGAAGGAGAGCTTGTCTTGGTCTACGAACAACATAAGGAACCCTTGGGGGTAGGAAAGTTTAAATCTATGTGGCTAGGCCTGTACTTTTCATCAAAAGTTCTAAATAAGGGTGCATACAAGTTAGTAGATTATGATGGTAATAAGCTGTAGGAGCCCCAAAATAGGCTCTACCTAAAAAAGTATTATGCCTAGGCATTATGCTTTTTCTTGTATTATATTTGTATAATTCTGTAAATGGTCGTTAGTGGTTAGTGTCTCTTATGTAGTATGGTGTTGTTTCAGATGTATTTGGAGTGGTTCGTAGGGTTCGGTGATGGCGCCAACCATCACACTTGCAACCTAGCTTCAACTGCTTGGGTCATTTATACACCCACAGGACAACTGGTTTCCTTAGGAGGCACTTGCTTAGGTTATACAACTAACAATGTATCTGATTACAGTGTTGTTATTGAGCTTCTTTGGGATGTTATATCATATGGTATCACCTTCCTAGAAGTCAGAATCGACTCTCAGTTAGTGGTATCTCAGCTCAATGGGGTCTACTAGGTAAGACACCCTACTCTTTAATGTTAGTTTTTGTGGATTAGGTTACTTGAAAAACATTTGAGCATATTATATATCAACACATTTCAAGAAATCAAAATATTATTACTGATGCATTTGCTAACTATATTTTAGACTGGAATTTGTCACACACTTCGTAAAATGAACACACCAAATACATTGAGACACATGTAACTAACTATATATGTGTGTGTGTGTGTGTGCACGCGCGCATGTGTAAAAAGTAGGTCCATACACATCGAGTTCTGGTCCGAAGGTCCAACAAATATGTACATCAAAAATACAAAATAGGATCGTAATCCTTCATATGCTAAAACTATGGAAGCTCCTCAACCTCATCAGCTGTAGATTCCTCCACGACCTCTTGGTAACATAGGACAACCCAAGACACCTTTCAGAGAAGGCGTAACCAAGATGGAGGTACACCTACGACATGCTCCTAGATGGACATATGAATCCTCTCCATCCTCACTGTCGATACATCATGGGTAAGCCTGGCCAGCTTTCCCTCCACAATACGAAGCATAGCCTCGTCTTCGACACCGTCTACTAGTCGTACATAGGTCATAGGATGTTTGTCTGGACGAACAAGTCCAACATATGCATATCATCAAAAGACGTTTCAGACTCGAATATAAATACATATGTATATAACATTATGAACAAAAATTCATAAAAATCAAATATTAAAAAACAAAGTAAAAGACTTACCCATGTCTCCCCATACTTCTCCATGAGGGAGAGCTATCTCGAGATCACCACGAAAGTCCAAACATGTATATGGGAACTTCTCTAGAGCGGGAACCTGGAGGCTCCACCACACATAGAAATCGTCATCGTAGCCACCCTGGATCTCACCACCACCCCGACGGAGGAATACATCCCCCACTGCGTAAGTCTATCCTCACGGGGAGGGGAGGGTGGAAGTGTCAATGCGGGGTTCAGAGTAGGCACCCTCTTGAAGAAGAATGCAACTAAAATACTCGCATAGCCGAATTTTTTCTTCTTCCCTGTCCTGCATTCTAAGAGTTGCTTCTTCATGATTGGGACTAATCCCGAACACCAGTCAAAGTTTACATCTCGTAGACTCTCCACTACTATACGCATGTAGGTCTATGTAGCTAAATGTAAAGTGGATGACTCCGCTACTCTAACAACAGTTCTCACAAGCACTTTCAATGGGAAGTTGGTAATTTGTGTTATTGGGATTTGTGTCCTCGATTTCTATGTGCCAAGTAAGCAGTATGTATTGACATAATCCTGTACGCTAAGGGGATCACCCCCCCATGGTCGTTACCTCCCAAGTTCACAAGTGCCCCTCGATGAGACAATCCGGTAATGAAATAGATGTTTTCTGCAGTAAGATCTAGGGTCTCTCCCCAAAGATCGAACATGCCAAGATCATGATCCCATGACCGCACCAATATCTCTAGTAGTCGAACTTAAGAGGTGGGGTTTTAAAACTTAGGAAAAAAATTGTTGTAAAATAAAAAAGCTTGGCATAAAAATCTGTGTAATAAGCTGCACTATTTCCGAAACATAGCCAATTACAATATTCCCTGCTTGCGGGGAATAAAAATGGTTGATATACTCAAAACTTATCTAATTCTATAACAAATAAAAGCATGCAATGTTTATTTATATGCTTGTTAAATATTAAATATATTGTAACATTTGTATTTATAGGTTGACTCAATATAATATTATACAAAATAATAATAATAATAAAAATTGTGGAAATAATAAATGTTTTATTTATTTTGTTGTTTGTAAATATATTATTGTTTTATCAATTTTTTGATGCAATTTTTTTTAATGTATAAACATATTTTTAGTAAAAATATTGAGAATTGTTTTTTTATTATTATTATGAAAAGTAACCCACCAAGATGTATTTTTTTATATTTTATATGTATATTTTTATATTTTATATCTAAATATTTCTAGTTTACAAATATTGAATACTATTTCAAGTCTATATTAAGAACATACACGTAAATACATTAAGAACATACACGTAAATACTTCTTATACCAAAAACTGAAGGTTTTATTTTATGTGTTTTGTTTGTAACATTAACCTTGCCACTTACCACTTCAACAAATATTCAATTTTATTTAGTTTAATAAGAATAATTTTGTGATGATTTTTTTTTATAAGAAATGAAAAGTGTTTGAGTTTAAAATTAGCACAACTAGCTTATTAAAAATGGTTGATACCATTTTCCATTTTTTAACAATTATCTTCATATATATCAATTACTTTTAATATTGTGGTTGTACTTGTATGTTATTGTATAGAGAATTGTGGTTGTTTTTCTATTTTATTTTAGATAGAATGATAAGACATTTAATTAAACCATTTTGAATTCATCTTAAAAATGGAATTATTTATATAAATTAGTATAGATCCAAATCCTAAGTTCTATCAAGCATCAAGATGGATCAAAATCTTTCGAGATGCAAACCTTTTATTAAGTAATCCACTCAAGGAGCTATTGATTTGATTCAAACCAAAAGACACATCTTTGTATATAAGGTCGACATATAATATTTTTATTATTAATATTTAATATTATTTATGGTCGACTTAATATTTTATTATTTATGGCCGACATATAATATTTTTTATTTGTTAGGAGCGAACATTACAACATCTCCCCCATACATGGTTTTAAAACCATGTGCAAGGCCCTATTAAAACCATGAGTTGTTTAGGAGGCCTTGCACATGATCTTAAGACCATTTCCAAGGCCCTCCTAAACCATGTACAATAAAACCATGGGTTGTTTAGGAGGCCTTGCACATGGTTTTAAAACCATTTGCAAGGCCTTCCTAATCCATGTACAATAAAACCATGGGTTATTTAGGACAAGGCCAACATTTTTGTTGCGGATAATTCAATTTTTTATTTTTAATTATTTTGTTAGGTAGGAATATTACAACATCTGCCCCATATTGTGTTGTTTTTCTGACCGACATATTTTTTGGCGGATAATTAAATTTTAAATTTTTTATTGTTTCGTTATGTAGGACAATACAACATCTCCCCCATATTAGGTTGTTTTTGTGGCTGCCATTTATTTTGGTGGATAATTAAAATTTTATTTTTTATTATTTTGTTAATAACAAACGTTACAACATAATATGGACAAACGTTACAAGATCTTCCACATAACGTTACAAGATCTCCCTCATAGTGGGATGTAGAGCGTCTCTAGGCGCAAAGATAAAATTTATTAAAGTGTAATTATTTACCATAATTTACTAATGTAATCTATACTCTATTTTATATGGCATCAAGGCAAAGTGTTTATTTCCATATACTCTAGTTTGATTATATATAATATGCTCTCCTTTACCTCGAGAAAATATAAAAGTGCATATATAATGCTCATTTTTTAGCGAAGAATTGGTAAAAACATTATAGACAATGTTATTTATTTTCCGAAGTTGTAAATTATATTTGTAGACTTACTAAAATTGAGAGGCTTGACTCGATTGAATCAGACATAAAAGACCTGAATCTACAAGGAAGAGCAGTAAATGGATAGAAAACCATGAACGAATGAGAAATGTCATCTTAAATAATGTAGACACCTAAAGAAAGTAAAGTGTTGTTGCCATTCAAACAAATAGCATACCTCTCTGATCTATTTACATTACTTCCACTATGAGCCTTGGGGAAAAAAGTTAAATAGTACTTTAGCTTAAAATTATTAATATTATCATTATGTTAGGATATAATATTGGATAATACATATTAGGTGATTGAATGAATATAAAGTGTTAGAATAATGGAAACATATAATATAAAGTGAAAGAATATTTATAGCATCCGTGAAGATTCCGTGTCCTACTCGAGGGCGAGGGCGTGTTCTGTGTGGATGCATGCTTTAGTCGTTCCACAACTTTATATTTTTGTTTTTTTTGGCATACTTTTGTCCCCAGATTTACGCAGAGTATTTATGCTTTCAATAAAGTCGACAGAGGGAACATTACTATCATTTACTGTATCAAGTATTTGATTTGTTTTTTTTTCCCCTTTAATAGGGAGGGAAGCCATGACAGGGTAGATCCCATGACCGCCACACTTATGTCCCAAAAGTATAAATATACATTATGTGCACGGTGGATTCAACTTACCTTGTTTTTATCAATACATTTAAATATGATAAAGCATACCCTTGGTTCAAACTAGAGGAGGAAAAGAACTTTGAATTATGTGTATATTTAAATTCTACTTTGGTTAGTAGAATTCAATTATTAAGAGTTCTAATATGTTATATGAATGTATAAAAGTTAGCTTCCATTCCATAGACAAGACACTTAAGATTATAGAAACTTTTATGGACTCACGATGTATTAATTCAATAATGAGTATTGTGAATATGGTATGTTGGAGATTTAGTGGATATGTTGATATTTGAGTTTAACATAAACTAATTAAATTATTTCAATATGAGATAGGAGTATTGTTTAGTCTATCTGTACAATACAAAAATAATAAAAATAATATTTATAAGTTAGAATTCATTTCTTTGAGGAACTTAAGGGTGGAGATTATGGCAGGTTGGTTGGTTTTGAGGCAGTGAAGGTGCTCTATGAGGATGGCGATTTGAAAGGGGGGAGGAATTGATGGGGCTTTCAAGTTGTAGGGTTCAGTAAGTGGGGATAGGGGCTTCATCCTGTTTCGCAGATCAGGCGATTTGGTCTGGGGATGAGCGAGCCCTCACACCGTGGGGCATCGCCCCCTGTTCAGAGCTCGACCATGGAAATTGAGTTAGATAAGGGGAAAAGGCCAATCCCCGACTCCCAATTGGGGAAGGCAGGAGAAGGCACTAGTGGAACTGTTAAAGAAATCACGGCAAAGGAAGTGAACAGGAGAATGGGACAATGTTTACCCAAATCGAACATGGTTCCAAAGCTACAGATCAAATCGACCCGAATTAGGGAAGATATCAGCTACATGAAGGAGTGTGCTCTCATAGGAAAGTTTGTAGCGATCTGGCCTTCAGATAAAACCCTAATGTGGTGGATAAACACCACCTAGAAACCTCAAGGCCATTATGACCTGCAACTAGGAGCAAAAGGATTCTTCACGGTTATCTTTTTTAATGAAGAAGACAGAACTAGAACCTTTGAAAGAGGGCCTTATTTCTTTAACTCTGTGGGTCTGTTCTTGAGACCGTGGAAAGAAAGATTCAATCCAGGCAAAGAGATCTCACAATTGCCCCGGTATGGATCAGAATGTATTCCCTACCAATAGAATACTGGTCAGAAGAAATCCTAATGGAAATTGGGAACATTCTAGGAAAATTTGTAAAAGTCTCCGAGCAAACTCGACAGAGAAGGTACACATCCTATGCCAGGATCTGCATATATCTTGATATATCAAAAGATCTCCCAAATGGAATAGATCTAACATGGGAGGATGAAGATTGGTTCCAAGCATTTGATTATGAACAAATACCGTTCATATGCAAGAGATGTCACAAACATGGACACCTATTCAGATATTTCCCACACAACAAAAAACCAGGAGGAACGAGAGAACAAGAAATCAAGATGATGGGGGGTTTACCTGTGTTCAAAATAAGAAGAGATCAGCCAAGAAGTCCATCGGCCCTGAAATTTTCAAGAAAGTTCAAATGCAAAACAGTTTCGAAGTCCTCCAAGAACCTCAAGGACCTAACATTTCAGACATGGATACAAGCATAAAGACCCAACATTAGCATCCCATCGATGTGTCTATAACCAAGGAAAGTGTAGCACGGGACCCACCCCGACAATCTTAAGAAAAGGATCCAAGCTCAAAGATCCAGATTCATGAAGAACATCAGGAAATAAAGGAAGAAATCAACAAGACTCAGGAGGTGGAAGAGGAAGAAATGAAGATAGGAGAACTGGACTTGGTTGGGCTGGAAACAGCTTGCTCAACGATGGTACGTGAGAAGATTATCCCACAACAAGTTACCCTGCTGGAAAAGGAAATAATCAAATCTAAAGCAATGAAGTTTCTAGGGGTGTCAATGGAATCCCTCAAAGATTCGGAGGGAAAAAAGAAATCTAATAAATAAACCCGAGGCATACATAGTAATGTGCAAAGAATCCAAATGGTTGGAGCTCAATTGGTGGCTTCAAGGCAGTATCCTACCATAGATACGATCCTCTCTCCAATAAATAAATAAGTTCCTAATGCAGATCACATCTTGGAATATAAGAGGTTGCAGTAGCACCTTGAAGATCCGTCTTTTAAGGAGAAAGATTGAATTGGAAAATCTAGGAGTGATTTTTCTGCAAGAAACTAAATGTTTGGAGACAGATCTGAAGAGTATAGGAGGAAAAGTATGGAAATGATGCGAGACCATAGCAGTGGATGCTAATAGTATGGTTGGAGGTATTGGAATTCTATGGAATCCAAAAGAGGTTTTCCTCTATGACTTCTCTGCAACCCAACATTCTCTTTCTGCTTCCTTTCACATCTTAGGTATTGGCATACGGGGATTCATGACCAATGTGTATGGTCCTCCAAGGGTAGAGCAGAAAATGCAATTTCTGGACTCCCTAAGGATGATTAATGGTATAACAGAAGGAAAACCCTGGATCACTAGAGGGGACTTCAACCTAATAAGGAATATGGAGGAAAATAAAGGTGGGATAAGACAATCAAACCCCATAAATGATTCCTTTAATGAAGTTATCGATAACCTCGAATTGATAGATGTAAGAACAAATAATGACACTTTTACTTAGAAAAACAAAAGGATGGGAGACAGAGGCATAGCTTATCGTCTAGACCGCCTTTTAGTGTCAGAGTCCATCATGTTGAATGGGGGAGAGTTGAAGGCGTCGGTCCTTCCATCAGCCGGATCTGACCACTGGCCTATCAAGCTTGAATGGGAAAATGTGGGTACTAACCTACGAAGACTGTTTCGCTTTGAAAAATTTTGGCTACTTTAGCTCGACTTCCAAGGAAAATTAAAAGAATGGTGGGAGGAAATCCCAACCATTAGGGGAACACGGATGTACCAGTTCCAACAAAAGCTCAAAATCCTCAAATCAAAAATCAAGAAATGGAACAAAGAATCTTTTGGCAACATATTCCAAGCAAAAGTGGAGTTGGACAATAAAATAAAAGAAGTAAAAACCAACGACATGTAGTCAGGTGTCACAACGGATATTAGGGAGCAGAAAATCTCTTTGCTCCAGGAATTCATTCAAAGAGAACAACAAGAGGAAATATATTGGAACCAAAAATCCAGAGTGAAATGGCTCCAGGAAGGAGAACAAAATACTAGCTTCTTTCACAAAGTGGCCATCCACCAACGACAAAGCAATCGTCTAACCAGACTGAGAACTAAAGAAGGTCTTATTAGCAAAACCTAGGAAGATCTTGAAATCACCCTTAACTCCTTTTTTGCTGACCTTTTAAAGGAACTGGATGGGGACAAAGAGGCCTCTCAGAGGGAGGTCTCGAGTCACATCCCTAAGGTCATAATTGAAGAACATAGCCTTCTATTGTTGAAACCTATGGATATGGATGAAGTTGAAGAGGCGATCAAGCAGATAGCTAAGAATTAAGCCCCAAGACATGATGGATTCACCGCCAACTTCTTCCATGCATGCTGGGATTGGCTGAAAGAGGAAGTCTGGGACTGGTGGAGGACTCCAAGAAGTTGGGTAATATTCTGAAAGCTCTAAATGCAACTTTCCTGACACTTATCCCTAAAGAGTCAGGAACAAAAGACCCTGGGAATCTCAAACCGATAGCCTTGTGCAATGTCATTTACAAAATTATCTCCAAAACTATTGCTAACAGAATACGCCCTCTGCTTCCCCTAATCATCTCTGCTGAGCAAGTATGGTTTGTTGAAGGAATACAAATTTTGGATGGCATCATCTTTATCCATGAAACCATCCACTCGATCAAAATTGGGAAAATTCCAGGTATGCTCCTTAAGCTAGATCTATCTAAAGCTTATGATAAACTAAATTGGCAATTCTTAGTAGGGATGCTCAAGGCGTTTGAATTCTCTGATCAATGGATTGGGTGGGTCATGAATATGGTATCTTCATCCTTCTTCTCTATTTTAGTTCATGGCTCACCTACCTCGGCCTTCCAAAGTTCCCATCATATCAGATAGGGTGACCCACTGTCCCCTTTTCTGTTCATCATAGCAGTGGAAGGAATTGGCAGAATGTTGAAGAACATGCGAGTGGAGAATAAGATCAAAGGGCTAACCATTACTAAGGAGCTGGAGCCCCAAACTCATCAACAGTTCATCGATGATACGATGCTTATGGGGCCTTCCACGGTACAAGAGGCTCGTGGTATCAAAGAGGGGATGGACACCTTCTTGGAATCCAGTGGACTGGAAATCAACAAGAAAAATCACAAGTTTACTTCTTTAATACTCTGAAAATCACGAAAAGGAATATCTTAAGAATTGTGGGCTTCTCGGAAGGCAGGATCCCCTCCAAGTATTTAGGAGCTCTGCTGGCTGAATTGACCATGAGGCAGGTCTCGTGGAAGGACCTTTTGGACAAACTTAAGCAGAAACTCAGCCTATGGACATAGTGCCCTTAACTTGCCAAGCAGACTTATCTTGGTGAAGTCTGTCCTCCAGGTGACGCCTCTGTATCTTTTCTCAGTTCTGGCGGCTCCTAAATTTGTGATTAAGGAAATCAAGAATATCCAAAGGAAATTTTTGTGGAGAGGAGATGACTGCCACATGAAATGGCCATTGGTAGACTTACAAATGGTTTCCAAACCCAAAATGTGGGAGGTTCGAGTTTTCGAGACCCGCTAGATACCAACAAAGATATGGGAGCAAAGATATGGTGGAAATGGATAACGTATGAGGAAGAACCCTGAGCGAATATCTAGCATGACAAGTATTCTCATCATTGGAAAAAACAAATGTTGATAAGATATGGAGAAGACCTCCCATGTTTCAGTATCTGGAAATCAGCCCAAGAAAATCGGAACCTCATCCAAAGGCACAATTTTTGGGAGATAAGAGATGGAAACTCTGCTCGGTTTGTTCGCAAGGCCTGGAACCAAGAGCAGTGTATCGAAAATTGGGATGACATACCAACTCTCAAAGCCCTCCTTCATCTCAGCTGGGTAAAGACGGTGAAGGAATTTTGGGACCACGGGTCCTCTGACAAGTTGTTCAGGACTTGGAAAAGGAAATAGTGGTGGCAAAATCTTGCACCAGCAGAGGACATTGAAGGCTTCTACATGGACCTCTGCTCAAGGAAGATCTCCCGACACGAGGGTTCGGAAAAAATCGGTGGGGATACTCCAATATTGGAAGGTTCAACATAAAAGAAGCTATATGGGTGCTGAATGAAACTCACATGAAGGAAAAAGGAAGCCAAATGGAGGAAAATATGGGGAGCGAATTGGTGGCCCAGGGTTGGAGCTTTCTACTGGCTCATTCTCAAACGCAAAATCCTCACTTGGGATAACATTCAAGTTCGATGGATATCGAGACCTTATAGATGTAGTCTATGTGAAAACAACATTGAAACCATAAATCATTTGCTGGATGAATGCCCAACAGCTACTGGGATTTGGGAAAGAGGCAGCAAACTGTTCAAATCTAATGGCAGACACATCGACAGACTTGATATAACCATTGCTGAGTGGCCTAAGAATATATTCAAAATTAAAATTGTGAACACAATATGGGATTTATACCTGGGCTTTGTGGTATGGGAAATTTGGAAGACCCGTAATCTAAAAAAATTTGAAAACAAAAAATGTCGGGTTGAAGAAATATGGGCAACTTTGGTTGCTCATTTAAAACAAAATTTAACTCTCACAGCTTGGTCACAGGAATATTTAGAAGCAGATGCAACAAAAATTCAAATCCGTCAAGGTTGGGGAATAATACAATTACCTTTCAACAATCCTCGCCTTAGCAAGACGGTCAACAAAACTAGCAGCGCTAAGTCCTGGCAAAAACCTTCACTCAATGCCTTCAAGATGAACTTCAATGGGGCCGCAAAAGGGAACCTAGGCCCTGCTAGTTTTGGAGGTGTGACAAGGGACCCTCAGGGAAGAATCCCTAGTCTCTATTGGGGAAGCCTAGGATCAGGTTCCAATAATCTAGTGGAGCTCGATGGCCTCTTAAACAGGGTGGCGTGGGCGATATAGAACCAACGAACCACACTGATAGTGGAGGGGGACTCGATGGTGATCATCAACATATCCAAAAGGATTATGAATGGTGCAGAAATTAATCAGGTTTCCAGGAACTGGAGGTGGGAAGGTAGGCTCTCAACGCTTAGAGCTTGGTTAAGGAACACTCCTGCTTTAGTGTTTTCCCATTTAAAATGCTCAAGGAATAGGGTGGCAGATACTCTTGCAAATGAAGGGGTTGGAAAGGAGTGCTCCTTCCATGCATAGGACCACATAGACAAGAGGAATAGGTTTGCTTGGAAAAAATATGAAGAGTTGGCAGGTTTCGATGCCATTGGAATGACGTTGGTCAGCTCCCGAGGCAGTACAACTTTTCTCTCATTACACCTCTTGCCTTTTTGCATGCATCTTCCTCCCTCACACGCGACCCACATGATCGCTCAAGAAAGCCTTCGGAT
The DNA here is from genome assembly GCA_001517045.1 of Pseudotsuga menziesii. Taxonomy (NCBI): domain Eukaryota; kingdom Viridiplantae; phylum Streptophyta; class Pinopsida; order Pinales; family Pinaceae; genus Pseudotsuga; species Pseudotsuga menziesii. The sequence continues at coordinate 201,800 of LPNX010451134.1, forward strand.
GGCCACATGATTCGGCATGTAGAAGTCCCTATACCCACATCCTTAATAGGTGCGAGGGACGATGATGAGATGCCTCCTCCACTTGGAATTTACTCCACTCACATTCGAGATGAGGCAAGGACAACTGGAAGCAAGGGAAAGAATGGAAAGAGGAGGGTGGCACGTTAGCTTGAGGTGAGGTGGCATATCTCGGGTCAGGCCCTTATATTTAAAACCGCCCTTGTTAATGCACGCAAGGTATGACAAAACCTCAAGGTACAAGCTTGTTAGGATCACTGGTGGGGATATTTTGAGTCTTGGTACTCGAACTGTCCTTTCTAGTAGGACATGCACAAGGTGACCATTAATGGAGGAAGAGATGGCCAATCTCTCGCATGAAGAGGAGCGTTAGATCAAGTCTAGAAAGATATGGAGATGTAAGGTGGCTAGCTCCCAAGGCATGAATTGGAAACAACCGCCAAATAAGAGGAAGAAGGGATACATCATCCATGATAAAGGAATGACTATTTATTCGTCTCAAGAGAGCGAGATGATTATCAGAGTTGAGCATATCTTGGTTACTATTTTTTATTTAGTGAAGGATATCTGTTCTATCCAGCTCCGACTCAGAATGGCTCAGCAAGGGAGGGTTAGGCGTAATCAGGGGCTTAGGGGAAGTATGGCCGAGGGAAATTCCCCCCAGGCCAGATCCTCGAGCAACAACTCACCAGTGGAAGCTGGCCCTATCCCCTTGGTGTTTAATTAGGGTGCTCAATATATGGCATAAATCCCAACAAGGGTTGAAGCCATCATTGCAATAAGGGAAGTTGATCTAGTCCATGAATATGAGACCCGACAGGGTCGTCCTATAATATCCAGTCCATTTTGGACTGGATGCATTTTTCTTGCGAGGGATATTCAAGCAAATATGCAGCTGGCCCATGGTATTTGTGAAGCCCTAGCATTAATCAGACAAGGACAGCAAGAGTTTGCGGCTGGATTTAGAATGCTGGAATCAATGGCGAGAGAGCTTCTAGGAAACTTGGGGAAACATCCCACGGTGCCACCTCCCTCCCCATATGATCCTCCGTAGTAGTAAGGATTGGGGCTTCTACTCTTTTGGACAATCTCTTGTTTTTTAGTCTTCAGTGTTTTGTGACCGATTGTAGTTTTATGGTTTTATATACTGACTTTTGGTAATGTCAATTATTTATTGTATTATTTTAGACTAGGATGGGGTAGTCAATAGTGAAGACATCTCCAATACTTTGTACTTGTGCAGATACAGGGGTGTGTTGTACTTTGCTTTATGTATAGGTAGGCAAGGTGGGAAGCTTATGGCATTTTGGGAGTGCAATTGTCGGGTTAAGACTGTATCTAGACTGGGCAATGGATAGAGGGACAATAACATAAGAGAAACATGGAAAGAATCACTTAGAATAAGAAGCACCCGAGCCAGCATTTCTCTCTAAGCTGGTCGGGTCTGATTGTAATCTATTTTTGTACTATACAGTAATATACTATTTCTATGCTTACCAACAAAAAAAAAGAATTCATCTCTTTGATTAATAGATTGATTCTAGTTGAGGAAGACTAAACTTTTTGGACTATGGATTGGTTGTGCTAGTAGCTTAATGTTTTGGTAATAGAAGAATCCAGAGTAAACTATTCTTATTATTTCTCCTCAGTGGATTCATGCTTATATCGAGGGTGGCCTCTCGGCGGGAATATATACACCAGGCATAGAGCCAAATGGTTTGGAGGAAGCTCGAAATCAAGCCTTCAGTCACCCAAGTGCTTCTTGAGTTAAGTGGTTATTCATGTTATGCTCATTATTATTTGGTTGGATTTTGGTTATTTGTAAAATGATATCTATCTATGTTATTCATCCAGAATACTACATAGTTCGTAAAATGTTTTATGTTTATTATGTCAATATTCATCAATAAGTTTCATAAAGAATATTTATGGATGCAGATAGATAGATAAAATGATTTCAAGTGTACCGAAATTATCCTAGGTAAAATATGATGGAAGGGCTTATTTATTTAGTTCAAGGGTTTTGAGAAATGTTTAGAATAATTATGGAATCAATTGTTATTCCTAATTTTATTAAAGAGTATTAAGTTGTCTTCTATTCATAAGCATAGTCACTTTGACTGTAAATGAAAGGTTATGTACTTATCTAATAATTTTTGGCCAAGAAAATGTTTAATTGAATTATTAATCATAATCGTGAATGTTATTATGTTCTTTAAAGGATTTATGAAAGTTTTTAATTTAGGTAGTAGATTCCATGTTAAAAGGATAGATATTATCAATCATAAATGCAACTCACTTCGTTCTTCATGAGATATAATCAATGAGACTATATATATATATATAACAGAGGAATGAAGTTTAAAAAAATTACTTGAATAATTTGGGTATGTTATGAACGGTATCAGAGTAGGTTCTCAACACTCGGACGTAATGGACTCACCTACATACAAGTTTGTTGTGAGCTTTGTGAAAAATTGATTATTTGAATTACGAGATTCTATGTTTACTTTGTTAATATTTTAAAATTTTTTATACCAAAACAAAAGTATCTCTGAAAGAATAACAAACACAATAGAGCAAAAGAGAACACAAAGATTTATCCTAGGAAACCGTCGTGGGGGAAAAAATAGCAAAACTTCCTCTATATAGACTTCAACCAAGAACAGTGTAAGAACCAATAACAAGACTAGACTGCTTCATTTCCTCTAGATGGACTCTCTCTTCTCTCTAACGCAACTGTTTGAGTGTTTTTCTTTTCCAAATGAGTGAGGCACCTCTCCTATTTATAAATATCACTTGAGAGGCCTAATAACCCAATTGGAATGACTTCTCCTTTATTCTAGGGGTGACTTTTCTTGGAATTATCAAAAATTCATTTTAATAATACTTTAGTGGGTACTACTGACCCGACTTACAATGAAGGTTTTACCTCAATACTTAATATGGCCAAATACATCAATAACATCCCTAATTAGAGGAAATACATCTCCGAAAGGGGTAATAACAAAAATAATACAAAATATAATATCTTCTGTAGTTACATTTCTTTAACACTCCCTCTTAACAAGGAAGGTATTCTACAATACAACAACACATCTATACAACTGATTGGTGAATCTATATCTCATAGGAATTTTTCATAGTTACATCAACATCATCATCATCCATGGAACATTATTATCACGAACATCTCTGTCATCTGGTATCACCTCGAACATCATCATTTATGGCATGATTTCTAGCATCATCATCTCTGGAATCATCTTGAGCATCATCATCTCTGGCATCATCTTGAGCATCATCATCTATGGCATCATCTCGAGCTTCACCTACACTATCATTATATAAATACTCAGATAAGTCACCCACAACATAATTAAATGATAAAACATCATCATCTACATTTGAATATAGGAACTCGTCCACAGGTGAATGTAGGACCACTCTCCATAAGGGAATGCTACCATCATGGACCATCCTTAGCCTGCCAGTACTAGGACCACTCTCAAGAGAGTGTTCTTGTCCATGGGACCATCCTCAGAGAGAATACTATTGTCTGCAACTGAATGCAGATCTCGTCCGCAACTAAATGCATGACCACTCAACATATGAGAGTATTATCATTGTGGACCATCATAACCCCTACCTAAAGGCCTTATAAGAAGTGACTATAATCTAAAAAGAAAAGTATCGTCTGATGTGATACTTTAAGTAAAAATGTTAACAATGGTATATATATATAAGAGTAAGAATAAGTATTAATACTAGCAACTATGAATAGTAATAAAAGGATCTATGTATTATTATTTATTACTAATATTAATTAAATATTAAATACCTAAAAGAGTCAAAGTAGGAACTAGTCAAAGAGTTCCTAAGTTAAATTAAATAAATATTAAATTCACCTAAATTAAGTAAAAAGTCTTATTTAAAGAAGACAAATGATTCTTGATTTAACTGCCCCTTTTCCTAAATTATGTCTATAAAGACCCAAGCCAAAGAAAGACTTGGGGATCTCTTAATTTTTCCACTATTCTACCTGATTATTCTCAAGAAAGTTCTTGGAGAGAATTTTTCCCAAGAGGAAAATAAAATTGGTATAGAACCTGTTATCCCAGATAGGGAAACCTTACCTTAGGACATCTAAGCTACTTGCATGTTAGAACCAACTTGGAAAGATCCGGATTGGGTGGAACGTGGTAGTTCCCAAGTTATTCGGTTAACTGAATAGAGGTCATAACTGTTTATGTTTTTGTTAATGCTATGTGTTTGAGTGTGCAGGATTTCCAGCCATTAAAATAGCTTCAAATTGTAGGTATGAGGTTTCTTTATCTTCCTTATAGTTCATGTGGTTTTCTTATTAAATAAAGAGATTAAATTCTGGAATGACAATAGGAATATTATCTTCTTGCCTTGCTAGGTTATTTCTACATAAACTTAAAAGAACATCTAGCGTTATTTTAGTTTACATATGCATACAAACCCTATAAATAAAGATTATGATACTAGAGTGTTTTGTCTTCTTAACCATGATTATCTGGTTAGGAAAATATATATTTTATTCTTATTATTGATTTCAAACTGTCACATATACTTTTATCAGTTTTCCAAACCATAGGATAATATGGTCTTGATACTTTTATCAATTTTCTGTATTTCTCTTTCATCATTTATATTTTAAATTCAGTCTTGTCTAATGCTGTATTTTTCTAACAGAGTCAAGATTATTTAAGTTAGCTAGATTCTTGGCTATTGTTCAAACTTAATCACACAAGTAAAATGAATTTTATATACATAATACAAGCCAAATAATTAACCAACATATCCATTAAAAAAACCTAGGATCAAATCATGTTGGCATCGTTGCCAAAACAATAATATACACGATGTGTTAAACATCAGTCCACACATTAGGAATCCCATGATCTAATCCTGTATGCTTTTGAAATCAAAACCACAACGCTGCGTTAAAACACTAGTCCATGTGCTAGTCAACCCATGACCAAATCCTGTAGGCTTGCATCATTACAAACAAAGACCAAATCGAATACATGCCCAATAATCAAATCACGTAGACATTGACTTTAAAAACACCAACATATTAACACTATAAAGGGTTTGCATTATAGGCTTCCCACAAAAGCTTCAACATAAACCACAGCTTACACCAATTTTGAAATACACTAGAAGAACCAAAACACACAGAGAATAAAATTAAAACACTATTCACTGACTCCGTATTCACTAAAGGCTGAGTTACAACTTCTAAAAGCTCACGACGATAAAACCCAACACTACCTCATATTTAAATACTTATAAAAAACAAAATGTACCAGCTACATATTCACCCAATGGCCGAGCCAGGCTCACGGCCACGAGGAGAAACCCCAGCCACAACCAACAGTGAATTATACCCAACAAAGATAATGTCGAGAAGGAATAATTTAAAACCTACTTTCAACAACTTACAGTCATGATAACAAACCATACATTCCACAAATTTATTACATAAATAGTAAATTAAACACAGACATGAGTTACATAGTGCCATTGCAAGCAATGGCACTGTAATGCCAAGTATTTTGCATCATATAAATACAAATGCAACACCATTCTATTAAACATCAAAACCATAGGATTTAGTTACAAACCAAAATCTATTTACAGAGTTGTTGATGCATGGAAAATCCCAGGTACCGACCGTAGGGATTCTCCCCAATAACTGTTCCCAATTATATCATTTATTGTTTTGTGTGGGGAATCTGTGTAGTTAGCGGCCCCTCTACCGTAGAATTAAATGAAGGTTTAAATCTATTTTTACCGGTTGCGGCCCGGTCCACCGTTTATGTGTGTTTTTATGTTTTTTTATGAATGATATGCAAATGCCCAGATTAAATGAAAATGACCAGGGAACAAAGGTATCACAATGTGATGCATAGGTTCTTACCTTCCATCTTATCTTCTTTGTTCCTAAATCACTAAAAGAAAAGAATAACTAATCTAATATAGTCTATCTAACCTATCCCCAGGGAGAAATATTACTATTAATATGAGTAATGTACTGCACTTTCTGCACAAAGAATTTTACAGGTAGCTGATAAATTCAGAATACATAAATACAACAAAAAATATAACATAGAGATAAATCACTATTGTTAAAGAATTCACTACTAATTTAATGCATAAGATTCATAACATGGAAATGAAATCATTCACAACATAGAAATAGTTCAGCAGTTAGAATGATCTCATAGATTTGCATAATAAGCCAAAACAAAAATAGTTCTTATATTCAGCAATATACATAGCATGCATTTGAAACTCAAGAAACCCCTTCTCCAGCAAAACTTCGGTCCTCTTTATTATAACAATAAATAGTTCATTTTACAAAAAGCATTCTCATATGAGAGCTAGAAAAGTCCTTCTCCTATTCGACTCTACCTATATTTATACATTGCAAAAGTGACTTTTGGTCTCCCTACCCTTTGGGAATCCTCAACTTTTGGTTACAAAATTGTTTATCTTTTAGCATGTTCACTAATAACATAAGATAAATACAAAATATTACAATTATATTTCCAAGTGTATATGGGACAAAACGGCTCAAGTGGGCCCAGTCAACTCATTGATGAATTGTTTCCACACCATAGCATCTAAAGCAATGATTCCAAAATATGTTGGCTCTAATAATATGAACGTGACCTCATGTTTAGACAGCTAAGTCTTTATATCATCCACCCTTGGTGGGGATACTCGGAGCTGATCTTCCAAAAGGAAATTACTCACTGCAGCTTGAGCAACCATACTCTTAATCACCTTTTAATTTAAGCCTTTAATCAGCTGTATGCTGAGTTCATCTTCCTGTAGTTGGTCATATAGTTGCTTCAAGTGTTCTTCATGTGTTGGAAACTCCTGCAACCTCTTTGTTGAAGATGTTTGGCATTTTTGTGAGTTATGAGCACCTTCTTATAAAACTCCCCACATTTGTATGATTTCTTCTCTGCTGCATCTATCAGCCTCTCAACAAATCTGTTACTGAAATTCATGAGATGATACTCGAGCTGCAACCTTTCTAGACTCTTCATAGGTGAATTTTCAGGGGGTTCCTTATTCTCCTCCAACCAGGTCATCTATCCTTGTATGGTCTCTGCAATGTCATGGTTCTTGTCTTTGAATTCAGTAGCTATGACTGAAATCTCCTGTAGTCTAGCTTCTACTTGCTTGATTTTGAAGACTTCTTCTACGATCTTAACCTGTACCTGATATATTTTTCCTCTAAGTAGGAGAGCATGCTATCTTGGAGGTGTTATGTCCTTCTTGCATTAATTGGTTTCCTTCAATAATAATTCCAAGGAACTATTTTGGGATTCTAGTTCCGTAATTCGGAATATATACTGCTCCACCTATTGATCAACTGTGGATTTTTGTGCTTCCATTTCTACCATTTTTCTCTCTAATATATGCTTCTCCTTATCAAGGGTCATGTTTGATATCTTCAACGTATCATGTTCCTCTCCTATAATTTGGTAGTCCTACTGAATCTTCTCATAGTGTGAAAGAGTGGCTTCATATTTTGTCTTTGACTCCCATCCCACTCTTTCCTCCTTCCTTAAAACCTCCTTCATTTCTTCCATTTTATCCTTATATTGATCAATGGTTTCCATAAGCTTACCAATATTATGGGAATTTGCATGTGCAGTTGCCATACCCATGGAGGCCATTTGTTTCAGGTCTTCCTCTACATATTTTATGATCGTCTTCTCGGTCAGTGTGGCGATCTCAGGTTGGAAGGCGATCTCGGGTTGGAATCCCATTTTCAAAGTCTTGTCTGTTCTCCACAGAATGGAATTCCTTTTGAGATCAAATTATACATTTTCCAAGAATGAAACTTCATGCTGTTTGGACGGGGTAAATGGTACCAACCCCAATTCAACCATAAGGAGATGTCCTCTCGTAAGTATACTTCCTGAAGTGGAAGGAATATTCTTGGTGCTGTCATGAGCAGGATCTTGTCTTTGATTTTCATTATCTAGCTCTTCTTGATCTTTCTTCCTTTGTTCTTCTGTCATCTCTCCCTAGTTTTGTGTTTCTTGTCCTGGATTTTGGGCTTCTTGAGCTATTGCTCTTTTCAACTCTGCAATATTCTCTTTGATAGATTCCTCTTTCTTTCTCTGTTCCTCTTCCTTCTCTTTTCTGGCAGCTTCTTCTTCCTCCTCTTCTCGCTGAGATTATTCAGCTAAAAGTTTCATTGCACCTTCTTCTAGTCTTCGTGCAGTCTCTTCTTTTGCTTTTCTTGTAGCTTCTTCCTCCTGTCCCTTTGGTTCTGGATTGTTGTTGCTACTTCCTTTCACTCCAGTTATTTTGGTCTTCCTTTTAAGATTCTTGTTCAAAGCGGTCATTTTGCAAACATTCCTATACATTTCTTCATCCTTGTCCACATAATCAACATATTCAAAATTTACATTGAGGAGTGCCCGATGGGCTGCAACCTTTCCTTGTGAACAATTCCAGTGAAATCTATTTTGACTGAAATGAAATATTTCCAGTTCCTTAACAAACTCAGGGGTTCTCTTGAATTTATAAAATGTATAACTCCCCACATAGAAAGGTAGTGGTGAAAACACAACTTTTTCAGATTGAACAAATGACTTCCAAATCGATCCAAGAAAAGTTGTCTCACAGCTTCCTTATGAACTATGTAATTTGTAGCATAAGTTGGAAGCAATGAGGGTTCTTTAGTCCCCCCATGCATCCTTAGTTATGTTCCTTATTTAGATAATAAGTAATCCCCAATCTCTTTGATGGATTCCAAAGCACCTTTTGACAAGCACTTGCACTCCTCCAAGAAAACTAGTTGATACAGAGGCATCAAGAACTCTTCATAGATTAGCTTGTAGTGACTATGGTATTTGTGTGCCTACAGTATTTGATAATATGCATAAATAGGGGATTTCCCTCCCTGCCAGGTGCAGTTGATATTTTCAAACGAGTGAAAGAAAAGTATGCAGTCAACCAAACAAGATCACATGTAGAAATCATATTTTATTTGTTGCAAACCTTCTTGGGATGCAGTAATGGAGGTAGATAGGTTATTGGCTACTATGTAAGCTCAGTTGGAAATTGTTCCTTTCAAGGATACATGGTAAATCACTGGTATCCATCCAAACTTATAAGATCTACTGTCGGCTCTGCTGAAAATCCTATTCAACATCAGCATTATCATTCTGTATGGGGCACGTAGATGAGTAGTTTCACATTCCTCAGATTGTTTATGACTGAAATTATTCCCTTCAGCTAGCATCATCTTTTCTATAGCTATGTAATCAAATTTTAAGCCCTTTACCCAGTCAGTTTTCTTGCTAATTTCTGGCATTGGCAGGATGTATGCTTTTTCTATAAATGCAGCTATGAAAGATTCAAATCCTTTATCCTCCACATTGTTCATTGTCATCCCTGTTGCATCCACTTTGGGAAGAATCCATCCAATGAACTTTGCGCAAGGAAAATTTTTGGTCTAGTGGATACCTTAGCGATTCTAGATCTCAATATGTTATCATATAAGGCTAGGTCCTCCAACCTGCCTCTGGAACTCTCCTCTCTATAAGCGTGTGGTGGATTTGACCCCATTTGAATTTAGGTTCAGCCCCAGTGACTGACTTTGTATCTTCATATATTATTTCCACCCTAGGTGTGGGTGGAATTTCTACATTTGAATCATAGTCTACGATCTTGGCCTTCTTTTTTCCCTTCTTCATCGTGCCGTCTGGTACATGCTGTGACTGCAATACCACAAAAATGTTTTAGGATTATCATCATTAATCAAACTCATGCATTAGGAAAAATAAATATTATAGCATCAAAACATTAACACATTGGGAAAACCATGCTCTTTTACCACATTCTCCTCACCCATTTAAAAAAAATAGCTGCAACTCAGCAGGTCAAAAACTCTGGTTAACAAAACCTTGGAACACAGTTGGGTTTTAGCTTGGGTGGATTCTACATTCTAAAAAACTTCAAACCTTAAGCCCCTCTTGCCATCGGTCCCAAAAAATATATAAAATCCCCAGGTAGCATGATGGCGATGCCCTAGGTTCAAAACACCAAGATCAATATCCCATGGCAGGGAGATACAATACAACAACCAAAACCTAAAAGGTTTGCTTGAATCTAAAAAACCAACAATTTCTACTATCGCACAAAGGTGAGAACCAGGTCGGATCCATGCTGGAGAAAAGCTCAGGCCTATGGATATTCATCATTAGCTTCCAAGCCTACGAGAAAAATGCCTCTGAATAAGAATGGTGAAGCTCCATGGGAGTAGGTAAGGCGGCCATGATAAGTTCAAAACCTTTAAAGGAAAGCGGTTAAACCTAAAACACAGGGAGGGAGCCGTTTTTAAAACCAAATAAACCAACCTACCAAACCCCTGCATGGCATATCAAAAACCAACATGTTGCAGTTCAATAATCCGCCAATCAAAAAGAAGGTAAATGAAAACCTACTTGGAAGGAAAAATATCGATAGCAGGTGTGGATGCTTGGTCCAACGCTCCTGTTATAGCTGATTTTACCACACATGGTTGATCACATGTTTATGGCCTTCCCTGTCCCTCTGCAGAGTCTTTAGACCCCATGGACTGATATTATACTTTGATGTTTCCAAGTTCATCCCTAAAATACACCTGTTTATTGCTGTACGCAACTCTTAATCCCATACTCGCGTGTACATGTGAATTTTGAAATCAAACCTGCGTACATCGAGATGTGCGCATAAATACAAATATTTTTGGATTTTTCCTTCATATGTGTCCAAATCACTTGACTCTTGGCCTTTTATATTCCTCGATATCGCTCATATTTGACCCTCCATTACCCCTTGGAGTACTATATAAGGAACCCCTTGGATACATTGAAGGATAGAAATTGAAGAGCAACAAAACTATAGTCCATTGTTGCCATAGCTTGCATATACTTGAGTCTGCATCCCTTTGTCCCTTTGGAGAACTTTGTGTTCTCCCCAAGATTTATTTTGCTTGTGAGATTGCTATCGAGAGAAGGAGGATTGAGGTGGTGGAGGCCTAGGTGGAGGACTTGGTTTCTCTGATTCGCAAATGTGTCGACAGAGGTTGTCACTTGTGTAATCTCTGATTTGATTAATAGAAATAGCTTTCCCTGTCCAATAATGTGCATTTGAATGAATATTGAATCCATGGATATGTTTAATTTCTTATACATTATTGATTATATATGCTAGAGTAGATCTAACACCATATTATATAGCATGCTTGTCTTGTTTATTGTTGTTGAGAGAAAATTGCTAGCGTAAGAGGGATTGGAAAAAGATCAATGAGGATCTACTTCAACCATCTGGAATAATGTACGATTTGAGGTCCCTTAGTGTTAGATGTTTGGTTTCTCTTCCATATTGGGAAGGGATTGAATTCTCGTGTCTAGCTATCTATTGTGGTACACCCCAAACCATAGGAAGTTTCTCTCTGTAATAGAATTGGCGACCATACTGGGGAGGTTCCTGATTGTTTCTCGTTGGGTGTTTTTGGTATACAATGTACTTGAATTGCTCTTATTTCTCTGTTTTTGTGTCAGGTATGGGGGCATGTTTTCCTAGTAGGGTCTTGAAGGAGTAAAATTTTTCTCAGCTTGTCTGTTTCCTTATTTTTCTTCCTTTTTCTTCCTGTACGTGGGTTTAGCTTTCATAGTCACATATACATGTGGGTTTCCCTTGAATAGTCGCGTATGTACGCTATTTTACTGAGAATAGTCATGTATGCCTTGATTTTGAGCCTTATTGGGAGGATTAAGTGTTGTTGGGTGATTTTGGATGATTGCTAAGTCTTCTTGGATGCTTTTGGAGTTTGTATACATCCTCTGTTTCTGACCAGAGACTATTTTTAGAAATGTTCTTGTCATTCATTTTCTACTTTTTTTTTTGAGATTAGTGCATTAAGTCTCTTTTACCTTGGTGCTTTTCTTGGCTGCTGTTTGTGAGTGGTTGCAGAGCCTGAGGGTTGTAGAGTCATCTTTTTTGCTTTTATATCTCATTTAATTAAAAAATACAAATATATTTTTCTTTTTTCATAGTTATGCATTGCTTGCATTTTGCATTAGCACGGTACTTGCATTAGGTTTGCTTGATGAATTATAGTCATATTTTCATATAGGAATGATTACACTTACATTTGAAGGAAAAAAATTGCACTTCATGTAGTATCATGCCCTGTTTTTCATTCTACATAGTGCATTTACATTGCTTGTTAGGTGTGCATTTTACTTCATGTTGTGTCATAACACGATAAGTTGCATGACCATTACCCTTTGAATAATTACAACCAAATAAAATCAACGCTTAATAAAATGAATTACACTCTTTTCTTTTCTAGGGTGCATAAAAAAGACTAGGTTTTAGGGTATTGGAATAGTTCATTGTAAGTTAATTATCCAAGACCACTAGAAAAAACAATTAGGTGTCTGTCCAGGTGAGAGTGTGAAACCCTTGGTATAATTAGTGTTTCTCAATATGCTCCTCTTACACGAGAGTTAAGCACGAGGCAGTGCACGCGATTTTGATTGGGATGAACCCTGGTCACTTTCTGTGAGCACTAAATATATTTCCAGGATTGTATTCGTATTTGGGGTCCTTTTAGATATTGATTGGTGCACCCTTGGGGTACCAGTTGTGCTTTCAGGCTTTGGGCTTTGCTACCCTACCCATACGGTCGATCCTTCCTACAATTGTCTGCCTGAGCATTGGTTATATTGGGGTGACCTTAGTTTCCTTACCTAGGTTATCGATGGGGTAGTTGCAGAGGTTATTCTATAGGTGTCATGGCTAGGTAGGGTTTGGACAGCACAATCGCTATATGCGTTGAAGCTGAGGGCCACTATAATTGGTTACGAACCTTCGCTTGTTGTGTATGGGAGTCTCAACCCTCTCCAAGGAGAGACATACCCACTTCATTCGGGAGCTCACTTATCCTACCCTTGATTTTCTTATTGTTTGGATTTATATTTTCTTAGATGTATGATTTGTGCATGCTAGTCTGCTTAGGGTTGAATAGATATATCGATTCTTTTCTTTTTGTTGAGTCATTATAGATCAGGGTGCAGCTCCCCATCGCTCTCATCATTTAGAAGGTCTTCTGCCTTCTATGTCTCCTCCTCCCTTGGGAGAGAGAACCAGATAGTCTGGGCATACTAGTCATCACTTTGATTCACATAGAGATCTCACCATGACTCATCATGGGTCTAAGGTCCCGGATCTTCCCCCTTCCCCACCTCCGGTGGTGGAAGTTGAACCTTCAAGCACATATGGAACTCTGCCTGAGTCTGGTCCTTATGGGACTTGACAGTCGCAAGATGAGTTATCACAGTTTCCTAATTACATTAGCTCTGACCCTCGGTATTGGTTATACTATCTAGGTGAAGAGACTCACCATGCACCTACCAACACTGGCCACATTAGATATAGCATACATAATATTCCCGGTCCCAGTTCGGTACCTCATGTCAAACCGGTTGGTAACCCTGGTACTGCGCCTGGGGGCACTTCCCTTTATTTCCATGCAGAGAGGTTTGATGATAGCAGTCACATTGCACCAACCACTCTAGTGGTGGAAATTCCCTCACACACACAGCCCAGACCTAGCACTAGTGTTCCTCTTCAGGGACATCAGACGAGACATGTAAATATTGGGGGTACAAGCTATATTCCTTCACATATTCAATTTTCTTCTCAACTTGTTCCTTCAAATTCCTTTTTGATGCATCTTCTTCCTAACTCTAGTGATCCTTCGGGTTGGAGTTCATCTGTAAGCCATGTCCATCCTGCGTCTGCTAACATTGTAGTATCACAAGGCCAAGTTCCTCCTTCTGTGTCAGCAGGTCATGTACTTACTTTTGGATTGTCTCATGGAGTATCTTGTGGACCATCTCATTGTCCAACTCACAGAGATTCTCATATACCTAACTATGGACCATCTTATGGACCATATCATGGTCCATCTTATGGAACATATCATGGACCATCTCATGGTCCATCCTATGGATTTTCCCATGGACCTTCTTATGGACCGTATTATGGACAAAACTATCCACCGTATGGGTACGGGTATCAACAACCCTCTTACTCTTCTAACTATGGCTTTGTAGAATTTCATAATCAAGGTACTCAGCATTACAATGCTTCCATGTAGCCCTTCATGGGTCATATGGGAGGAGGTTATTATCCCACTGGCCAAGTCGATGGTGTGTATAGCAATCAGCCATATCTAAACTAGTCCTATTAGGGAGCATGGCATTGACCGCCTCAACCTAGGTTCTCTTTCCTTACGACGTTGAACCTACCTGATTTGTCAAGATTGATGAATGATCCTATGTCTCATGATCCAGCATGGCCAATAGTCCCTACCAAGCTTCCTTCAAACATTCCCAAGTTCAAAGGCAAGGTTCATGAATATCTTGGTGAGCATGTCACAACCTTCCACCTTTGGTGCTCTTCTAATTCCTTAAGCGACGATTCCATCCGTTTGAGGCTATTTCAACGCACCCTCATGGGTCCTACGGCGAAATGGTATATAGAGTTATAGGGGGGCCTATACTACATTTGATGACCTTTCCATGACTTTTCTTAATAATTTCTAGCTACCCGTATGTTATGATGTCAGTACTAAACTCTTGTCTACCTTTCGACAAGACAAAGCCATGCATATTTCAGATCATATTCAAGAGTGGCATAGACGGAAATGGTTAATTAAAGTATTTATATCACCAAATTTTCTTCTAGGGTGGTTCCTCAATTCATTGTTACCTTACACCGCGAAGGATGTTTCCACATCTGGATTTCAAAATGAGGACCAATATATTTTTAGGGCTTAAGAGTTGGATTTGATCTATGCTTAGTCTCGACTCTTGTATGAGATTATCCCGAATGCTCAAAGATCCAATTTTCGACCCCAAGATTAAACCTGGGCCACATGCCAATGTATTTTTGGCTCCACAAGTACCAAACATGTAGAATCGGTTATGAAACAAGTGAGCAAGTTATCGCTTTACCAGCATGTGTCAGGACAAGCCATGACTTCGTCTCAACCTACCCAATTGGCGAGTGTGATTTCAGTGCAAATGTTGAACCCAAAAGGAAACCAACAACTTGGAAGGAATACAAAGAAAGGAAAAAATGATCGTAAGGGTGGGAATAAAAATGAAAATGGTAATAATAATGACAAGAACACGAACAATGCTATGGGGGATAAGCAACCTAAGTGTAAGGTGAATTTTCCTTGTAAGTTGTGTAAGGATGATCACCTCACTCACTTTTGCCCTTGTATAGAGGACGCCTCAAATTTCATAGCACAAGGCCCAACTATGTTTACTAATCCTTTACCTAATAATCAAAATATGAACTCAAGGGCCGTTGATCCTTGTTGTGTGTCTGGTGGAACTCAAATCTCGCCGGAGGCTGCTAGTGGTTATGGTTGCATCAACATGGTGAGATCTACTAAATTTGTGATGCATGTGAAAGATTATGGTTCGTCATAACCAAACCATGGGAAAGAACCTATTCCACTCGAGAGCCCTTTGTGAATTGAGAAGACTACGGATAAACCTGAAGCTCCACCTCGCATTCCTAAAGGATTCTTGAAGCGCTTAGGGAACAATCCCAATGCTCGTTCCGCCTAGAACTATTCAGATGTCGAGGATTTGGGCCAGACTCCTTGTGCAATGTCTGCATTAGAAGTGCTTCAGACTTGTCCTTCGCAGAGAAAGGCCTTGTTGTCTACTCTTGGGGTTAGTGATGATAGCCCTTCTTCCATAATCAAATTTGAAAATCATGGATTCTATCCTTTCTTTCCTTACTACGTGTCTCTTTTGATTCATGTAGAGTGTCTCAACAACACCATCATGTGTATTGTTATTGTTGAAGGCGTTGTTGCTTCTGTGATGTCTTTGTCTTGTTGGAAGGGCCTAGGTTCTCCCACATTGTCTCAGTCTACCAACATGTTGACTTGTTTCAATGGAAGGTCATTTCAGTTGCACAGTATATTTCCTTCTCTAGAGGTCCAATTGGGAGGGAAGATTGTCATGATCGAGATCGAGGTGGTTGATGTACCCCTTGATTACAATCTTTTGTTGGGTAGGAACTGGATGTACAATATGCAAGCTGTATCCTCTTCCCTATTCTTAGTGGTTTGCTTTATGTTTAATGGGAAGATCATTACTATTCATCAAAAGTATTTCCAGAATCCGAGTGTAAACGCATCATCAAGAGTTTCTATCCCGATTATAAATCATTCTCAGCCGACAACTAAGAATGTGGGTGTGGGTATGTATCCTTCTCTCATGGGAACCTTCAGTTTTCCTAAGCCCGTTCTTATGATTGGGTCTAGTCTTGGTGGGGCTTCATCCTTGTCGAATTCGGTATCCTTTCGCACTACTCATATGGAGGATCCTTGGATTCTTGCTTCACTGAGTACTTCAAGTATTCCTGTCGAGACAGACATACCATTGCCTGTAACTATGGTGGCGTAGCAAGTGAATATTAATCATGTTGTAGAGACCAGTCCTTCCTCTTTGTGGACAGAGGAGGAGGAACCTTATGTGCTGCCTGCATGGGCAGTAGAGTCATCTCACTCTCATGACTACCTTGATGATGTTTTTCTGTCTGATGAAGCTATTATTGAGGCCATGTATGGGATTGAACAACCTTGGGACGAGTTGCACCATAGATCGTATTTCCTTCCTAAGCTTGATCGTTTAGAGTGTGATGACTTTAGGGTGATTCTAAGAAATAAAATTGGTATCCCCATGGTACCATTAAGCTCTCCTGGTCAGATGACTGAAGGGAACATGGCTAACCTGTCACCAATGATTCCTATCAACATTTCTCATGATCTTGGTAAGATTGAGAACATTTACATTGGGGCGGATTCCCCCCCCAATAAGATTAAAGAGTATACCAAGCTGTTTAAGGAGTTTCATGATATTTTCACTTGGTCTTATGAAGAAATACCAGGTATAGACCCTCATATTGTTGAACACAAAATCAAGAGTTATCCGGATGCAAAATAGGTTTGACAACGTTCGCGTGTCGTGAATCCTGAAAAAGGACCCGCCATTAAAGTAGAGATAGAAAAAATTCTCAAAGCTGGTTTTATCTATCTCGTTCCCTTGACGGAGTGGGTTTCAAATCTCATTTTAGTGGATAAGTAGCAGGGAGCGATCCGAATATGCACTGATTTTTGTGATTTAAATCGAGCCTGTCCTAAAGATAATTTCCTTACACCATTTATTGATCAAATTTTGGATTTGTGTGCAGGAAGTGAGGTATTTATTTTATGGATGGTTTTTCTGGATATAATCAGATACAAATTAAGCCCTAGGATCAACACAAGACTACATTTATTTATCCTTGGGGTACTTTTGCATATCGAAATAT
The DNA here is from genome assembly GCA_001517045.1 of Pseudotsuga menziesii. Lineage (NCBI taxonomy): Eukaryota > Viridiplantae > Streptophyta > Pinopsida > Pinales > Pinaceae > Pseudotsuga > Pseudotsuga menziesii. Next base: position 219,275 of record LPNX010451134.1, read on the forward strand.
TCCCTTCAGCCTTAAAAATGCCGGAGCTATGTTTCAGCGGGCCATGACCTTAATCTTTCATGATCTTAAAAATATTATTGAAGTAAATTTGGATGATATTGTTGCTCACTCTCGTTTGAGAGTGTGTCATCCTTACCATTTGTGATTAGTGTTCTAAAGTTGCCGTCATTATCAAGTTCATTTAAATCCTCATAAGTGCATCTTTTGCATGAAAGTTGGTCGTTTACCAGGATTCATCGTATCCAAAGAGGGTATTAGAGTTGATCCCTTAAAGGTTGAGGCAATGCTTCAATTGTATCCCCCGTGTAACATTCGACACCTTCAGTGTTTACAAGGTATGGCGAACTTCTTGTGAAGGTTCATGGTCAATTTTTCCAACTTGACTACAGGATTCATGCGTTTGTTGAAGAAGGACACCCATTTTTACTGGGATGAGAGAGCCCAGGAGTATTTTGATGCTCTTAAGAAATCCTTAGCAACAGCCCCCGTGCTTAGTCCACTAGACTATAGCCGTGACTTTTTTTATTTATGTGGCTGTGTCTCAGGAGACGGTTGGTATGGTATAGGTTAAATAGGGTGAGGAGATCCATGAGAATGTCATATATTATTTTAGCTGAAACCTTATTGATGTGGAGCTTCGTTATTCCCAGGTGGAGAATCTAGCCTTAGCCACCGTTCATGCGGTTCAACGTTTGAAAAATTACATTCTCCTTCACCAAACTTTGGTCCTAGCTCACATCAATCAATTTCAGTTCATCCTCACTAGAAGGATGATTGGGGGAAAATATAATAAATGGATTGTGATCTTGCAAGAGTTTGATCTCGATTTTGTTTCAACGAAATGGTTAATCTTTGTTGAGATCATAAAATATTTCCCAAATTTGGATGAAGAGGAGGTTTATGAGGATTCTTTTGTCGATGAGCATATATTCCTCATATCAACTCTGGACCCTTGGTATGGAGATATTATCATGTATTTGCAAACATTAAAGGTCCCTACTCACCTCTCACGGGATGAGCAGTGACGACTATGTCACGTAGTGAAGAAATACCTCATAGTGGATGATACTTTGTACCACCATGGGGTATATTCCATTTTACATCGTTGTTTAACTCATGATGAGGCTGAGGTCATGCTTAATGATTTCCACAGAGGGGCGTGTGGTGGTCATTTATCTGGGATTTGTACAACCCAAAAAATCTTAAGAATGGGATATTTTTGGTCGTCCGTCTTTAAGGATTGCATTAATGTGGTCAAGAAGTGCCACCCTTTCTAGGTGTTTGCACATAATATGCGCTCGTGTCTCGCCCCTTTGCATCCTATTTTCACTGTCGGTCCCTTCACCAAGTGGGGGATTGATTTTATGGATTGCAACCCAACTTCAGCTGGGGGCACCATTATATTATTATGGATGTCGATTACTTCACAAAATGGGAAGAGGCTATGCCCATAGTTAAATATGATGGTGAGACAGCCATGCATTCCGTATTTAACCATATTATCACCAGGTTTGGAATTTCGAGAGAGCTTGTCACTTACCCTGGCAAGCACTTTCAGAACAAAATGATGGAAGAGTTGGATTCCAAGTTAGGATATAAGCAAGAGTACTCCTCTTCTTATTACCCTCAAGCAAATGGACATGTGGAAGTAGTGAACAAGTCACTTAAGTCCATTTTCCAATGAACCATCGCACAAAGCAATAATAATTGGCATATCATGTTGCATCCTGCTTTGTGGGCCTATAGAACCACAGTCAAGAATCCCACCGATTTTTCTCCCTATCAGCTTGTGCATGGGCTGGAGTCAGCATTACCGGTTGAATGTGAAATCGCTTCTTTGAAGCTAGTTGTGGAGCTTTTACCAGAGACTTCCACATTGGAAGAGAATTTGGTCCACTTAGAGCAGCTTGATGAGCAACACCGAGATGCCTTAGTGGCTCTTGAGGTTAACAAGTGTCGTGTTAGTGTCCAGTATGATAAGTCTGTCCATCCTAGGAGGTTTAGTGAAGGTGACTTGGTCCTTTTGTGGGATCAACCTAAGGAAACCTTGGGGGTAGGAAAGTTTAATCACATGTGGCATGGTCCTTACGTGGTTAAGTGTGTCTTAGAGAAAGGCGCCTATGAGCTGGTTGATTATGAAGGGACATCCTTGGTGGAGCCTAGAAATGGACTCTATCTTAAAAAATACTATGCATGATCTTCAGCCAGGAATGATTTTTGTATATTATTGTACAGTTTTTCATTCCATAGTTAGGTTTTCTTATGGTGATCAAGTTTGTTGATTAGCTTTCATTTGTTATGGCAGATGTCGATGGAGTCTTCCGTTTACATAGGATTCACTGATGGTGCTAGCCACCACACTCAAAACTCAACCTCGGCTTCTTGGGTGATCTATACTCCTACAGTTCAAGTATTGTATTCATGAGGTGTATGTTTACGACCTTCATCAAACAATGTTTCTAAATGTAGTGTTGTTATTGAGTTATTGCGTGATTCCATTTCACATGGTGTTCATTCTCTTGAGGTATGTCTTGATTCGTAGTTAGTGGTTTCACAACTTAATGGCTTCTATTATATTAGGGATCTGACATTATTACGAAGATTCTTATGAGTTAGATTGCTAGAAAGACAATTTGAGAGTATAACATACATTCATGTTCCAAGAAATTTTAATCAAGTTGTTAATTCATATGCTAACTATGTTAGATTGGCATTTGTTTCACAGAACATAAGTATTTCACAAACACACTTTACACATGTAAATAGAATAATAATTGATCATCATACATATTTTTCATTAAGTTCAAAAAATGTGACGTCATAATATATAAGTGTCATATAAAAAAATGGGGCTTCCGAGCCACCAAAATATACTACACAGTCATACAAAATATATACACCCAGGTATCTAAGCTTGAGGTGGAGGAGGGTGCTGATCATGGTAGCACACTATGACTCTATATAGCTGGTAAAAAAATCGAACCCATGCTCGTGGTACTCCAACCACCTAGCGCTACATGGCCTCAAGCAAGTCCCCGACTTGCACAATAGGTACTCTCTGTGTCAATCGAACGAAGTTCATGTGAATTCTCTAGAGCGTCCACTCTGCATCTGCACCCATGATCTCATCACCTCTTCCCCTCCATCAATTACGAGGAGATCCATCTGGCTGTCGTGGTCCTACATCTACATATACATGATAGTATCACTATGTGTCATCACACCAAAAACATGTCTTTTGATTTCATATATCAAAAAACACAAACAAAAAAATTAAATAATTCAAAAATTAAAAGTGGGTTTGGGATTCATTACCTATGTCTCCATAAGCCGCTCCTGGTGGTAGGGGCATATCTATATCTCCATAGAAGTCTGTCCTTGCATAGGGGCAGTCGTCTATGGTGACCATCTGTCTCCGCCACCATAGAAAGAAATATGCTGGGTAGGGATTAGCCACCCTTCCACCTCCCAATCTATGCATGACATTAGCCCAACATCGCTGAGTTGGATACCAGAATTCATGTGGAGCAATGTCTACTCTAGGGCTTATCCTTGGCACCCGCTCAAAAAACAATGTGCTTAGTATGCTACCAAACCCGAAGTTCCACACTGTACCCATTTTCCAGTCACTAAGCTTCTGTTTCATGTTGCTCAGTAATGTAGTACTCTAGTCATATATTGTAGGCTGCATACACTCTACTACATAGAAAATCATTGGCCGTGAGGCCGTGTGGAGTGAGGCCAAACCTGCAATCCTACCTAATGCCAAGAGTATGGCTTTTAGCCCTTGAATATGAATCGTGTTTGTCGGGATTTGAATCCCAACCTTCTCTATATTGGGAAGGCAGTACACAGCCATGTAGTCATCTATAGTCAGCCTGCCCACTGGCCCATGAGATTGGAGGTTCACCACCTCCCCTTGTTAGTGCAAACCTATGATGAAATATATGTCCTCAACCTCAATGTTGAGTGACATCCCATCTATTTGAAAGGTTTTAGACTCTGGATCCCAATAATCTACCAGCAGCTGGAGTAGTCTTGGATTTTCCCTCAACCTGCCAAGACACCAAAACTTGTATAAGCCACATTCCCATAATTCTTATTGAGCCATGAGGTCAGATTGAGCAGCTTCCTCAACATCACCATGTTCCCTCTCTCTCCACTCTAGTACCATCTTGCAAAAAAAACAAAAATTTTGATCATTATTTTCCCATCAAAACCATGTTTGTGTCCCTATACGTGAATGTATGCAAAACAACCACGTATGTACATGGTTTTCATGGCATTTTCCAGATATGGCCAACCCTTTACGCGGAAAAATGGTCGATATCCACGTGGGACGAAACTCCCAAGTTGGGATGGCCTAAAAAATTAATATGACCATGAAAACTTAAATTTTTTGCATGAAAATGACAGAGAGGGACAAGGGAATTTACCTGGATCAAGTGTGGAGGGATTCTATTGGACGATGTTTCCAGAATTTGCTTCTGAATTTCTGGACTCAAATACACTATGGTGGGTAAAAATTTATAGAAATTTTTTGAAATTTTTACCCACTTTCTATAGTTTTTTACTGTTTCTGACTATTTTGGACCATTTGAACTAATTTGATGTTGTAGGAGCCAGTTTTGAGTGCGGTTTGACCATGTATTCAACCCATTTGTGAATATTTAAGGTATTATGTCTAAACTAGCACATAGGTTAGGTTTTCACATACGCTTGCATCTTGCATAGCCGTATGACTGTTTCATCTTAACCCTAGGTACAAACCCATTCCATATTGTCATAGAACCTTCTTTCTACTTTTAGAAGTGACTTTATGCAAATGGTAGAGATTTCCCATACATGAGTACCCTAGTTAGATCCTATATTGCATTTGGTTCCCATGCCGACATTTCTCTTTTAGGATGTGGGAGTCCTTTGTATAGTATTGACATGAATTTGAGCAAGAGCTTCATACTCCTCTTGAACTTTATGCTGGCCATTCCCCCGGGACTCCCTTGTATATGTCAAGTTGTAATTGCATTATCATGAGTTTTGCTTACCTTATTGATCCTTATGCTGGCTTCCCTGACTTTGATTATTGGCCATATAGCACGAGCTTGTCTCATGTCTAGCCAAGCAGATCCTTTTTACATATCTTTTGTAGCTTGATTTCCCATTTTTTACTGGGAGGGGACTTTCCCTTGAGTGTCGTTATCCTCCACATGTTTCCTTGCATTGAGCATAGGTATGTTCCTCTTCTTGGAACTAGTTTTCTTGTCCCCTGGCACTCGTCTCCTCCTAGATTTCTAACTATAAAGCACTTTTATTTCTTTTCAAGATTTTCAAAATATCTAAAAAAGTCCAAAAAAAAAATTTTAAAAACCAAAAATCTAGACAGGAAAAGGTGTTATCTTTGGAAATAGTCGAGTCATGTCGCCTTCGAACAGAGCATTGTATATCACATCTGTTGGTTGGGTTATTAGTTTGAATTTAGGAGTTGTACTTGTTACTCTGAGTTTATCTCCACCGACTGGTTAAACTTCCAATCCCTATGGAGCCTCTGTTGATGCTTCTAGTGTCACAAAGATGTCCCAGTTTTCATATCTAGTCCATGCTACCTATCTTCAGTCACCATTTTCCTTTATGCTCTTGTTTGAAGGAAGTTGAAGCCTGCGTCGACCATTCCTCAATTGTCTTGACTTTGCATGTCGGCCATTCCCAGTATTGTTCCTGGTTTTTTCACATCTTGTTCAAGTTCTTCCGCATTATACAACATTGTTGAGTACCTCATGTTGGTTGATGGGGGATACCTTAATTCTGTCCTTCCAGCGGATTCCATCCCATCGAATTCAGATCATTTATTCTGGGATAGAATTCTAGAGTAATTCGGGTGCCTTGAGACTTACATTCATTAGTGGCAGGTTCTCTCACCATCGATAGTTTTGGGAATACATCAATGTACCCTATTCGATGGATTCTTCCAAGTGTTTGACCTCAACACATCTATTCACACTTGTTAGATTGCACTCTAGTACCTTGATTCCCATTTTCATTATCGGTGGGTGATCTCACGTCTGTTAACGATATACATCAATGACCGGTAATCAGACGATGGAGTACTATGTTCGACCTTGACACCTCTATTCACATAGTAGGACATGTACTCGTAGCGGTTTGAATAGAAGACTTTCCATATTGGTGGCATTCCACATATGCTACCTCCTTGATCATGCCAATGTTCATGAGATTTCAGCTCTCGTGATTTGATTCTAGTGCATGCAAGATATCTTTATCCATTATGGATATATTGATCCATTGTATATCTTCAGCTTCTATGGAGATCTTGATCCATTATATGTCTTCATCATGGAGATTCTGATCTATTATATATTGTACGTAGCGATGACCACACATGTCACATTTTGTATATCATGCCTATTCATGGCCATTGTACTCTTATGTATCTAGGGCTGCTATATGTATTTGCAGTCATATGGAGAGATTGATTATTGTATTATACTGATGGATGTCTGGTTCTTTCACCTGGTTCTTCATCACTCCACTTATAGAATGGATTTTATAATGTATTTCAGCCATCATGTTACCCCTCTGACCTCACACATTAGGGGGCATTTGTTATAGTTGATTTCACCACACATGGATGATCACATGTTTATGGCCTTCCCTGTCCCTTTTTAGACTCTTTAGACCCCATGGACTGATATTATACTTTGATGTTTCCAAGTTCATCCCTAAAAAACACTTGTTTTTTTGTTGTACGCGACTTTTAATCCCATACTAGCGTGTACACGCAAATTTTGACCTCAATCCCATGTACATCAGGATGTGTGCATAAATCCAAATGTTTTTGGAGCTTTCCTTCATATGTGTCCAAATCACTTGACTCTTGGCCTTCCATATGCCTCGTGATCACTCATATTTGACTATATAAGGAACCCCTTTGATACATTGAAGGAGAGGAATTGAAGAGCAACGAAACTATAGTCCATTGTTTCCATAGCTTGAATATACTTGAGTCTGCATCCCTTTGTTCCTTTGGATCACTTTGTGTTCTTCCTAGGCTTGCCTTTTCTTGTGAGCTTTCTATTGAGAGATGGAGGATTTATTTGGTGGAGGCCTAGGTGGAGGACTTGGTTTCTCTGATTTGCAGATGTGTCGACAGAGGTTCTCACTTGTGTAATCTCTGATTTGATTAATAGAAATATATTTTCCTGTCCAATCATGTGCATTTGAATGAATTTTGAATCCATGGATATGTTTAATTGCGTATACATTGTTGATTTTATATGATAGAGTAGATCTGACACCATATAATATAGCATGCTTGTCTTGTTTGATGTTGTTGAAAGCAAATTTCTAGCGCAAGCGGGATTGGAAAAAGCTCAACGAGGATCTACTTCAATCGTCTGGAATAAGGTATGATTAGAGGTCCCTTAGTGTTAGACGGTTTGGTTTCTCTTGCAGATTGGGAAGGGATTGATTTCTCATGTCTAGCTGTCTATTGTGGTACACCCCAATCCATAGTAAGTTTCTCTCTGTAATAGCGCCACATGAGCTCCAGATGGTGGTTTCACCAAATCACAATGGATTCTCCAAATGAGATTAAAAAAATCGCAACTATCTATCTAATGTGCTCACTGTCAATCAAATAGTGGTAAAAACCCATTTTCACCGGTGCATATATAGACAACCACGGGTAAAAAACCATTTAAAGTGATAGGTAAGACTTTAAAACTGCACGTACAAGGTCAAAATGCCGTTAGTGTCCAAACATAGCACATCGGACGATCACTCTAATTCAAGTTGAAAACAACCCTGACAACGGCAACTCAAATACCCCAACACAGGCGCTACTATTGGCTCAAATCCTGGCAAGACACCCACCTTGAGTCGCGGCTTTGGCAGCTGACACGGCATCAGAAGAAACATTGAACGATAGCCGCCATAGTGGCTCAAAGATGACAACTCTCTGGATGAAGTGGACTCGGTGATGATCATGTGGTAAAGGAGAAAAAACGATCACTGTTGTGGTAGAGAGATAACAAGTCATCTGAAAACATGGGGCATAAGAATTGAAAAAAGGTTCTGACTTTCAACACAATATCCCGTCCGCCATTGCGGTAGATAAAAGAAACGCCATCTGATGCAGCGGTTTGCAAAAATCAGAACAAGTCTCGATACTCAAACTACAAGCATGCCTGTCATTGCATCCCAAGTGGCTCGAAGACTAGAATTCCACCACTATTGTGGCTAAGTTCATGCATAAAAATTTGCTGCAGAGGCTTCAATAAAACAATAAAATCACGATAAAACCCCACTGCTGTAGCGGCTCCAATATAGAAAAACCGTCTGCTATAGCGGGTTAAACATGAAGATTCATCCGCTACAATGGATCAAAAGATTTTTTCTGCCTTAGTGAAAAAACCAATTTCCTGAATTTCCCATGATGAAAACAAGCCATGAATGCTAGACTTCAGACTTCAAATGTGTAAGTAGAAAAAACTAAAACCTTAAAAGGGGGGTCATAAAAATGCAAAATTGTTTTGGAGTAATAGTTGCAGTCTTAACAAGAGTCAAGTATTCATTTGGACAGACACGATTCACCAATGTTTTTACATTTGAAAATTCCAAGAACAAGTTAATTACAGTCACATCTATCAGATCCCCAACACCATACAAAGTCTCCAAACCAACTACCAAAAACCAAAACTACACAGAGATAAACCCTCCCAAAATAGAGTGCCACACTCTGTCACACACAAGAGCATAGGTAAAGGCCTATGTTGTTTCACAAGGTTTACCCGTTAAAAGGGTTGCGTAGAAAATCCAGAGAGCCACCAATGAACCACGAGTCCAAGCCACCCTGTCAACTACAAAATAAAAAAATGCAGATTCATGAGAAGTATGTTGAAACCTCAACTTAAGCAAACAACAAAACAATGCTTCAAAACCACGCCAAGAACATAACTTTTGACATGGGGGAATCTGTTACTCCACGTAGCATAAACACCCGAGAGCCAAAACCACACAGACCACCAAAATCAGAGCCAAAAGAATCACCCACACGACCAAGTCGACATTTGTGGTTCGTTTCCCACTCTTTCCAAGGATCCATAAATGCGCCACCCTAGTTTCCACTATCAATGTGATTTTTACCCACATCTCCGTAGTTAAAACCATAACAAATTCACATTTTCACTAAACCCTCATCAAAACCCTCCTTGGTATCATAAAGCCATAGTTTCATGGAATATGAAATATGCCATGAAAGGTTTACACATAACCCATAGTCTTTCCAAAGACTTATCATAAAGTTTTCCATGACATATGATTTAAGCAAACCCTAGGATTTTCACATTACAATTTACATGTTATAAAATAAATATCAAGTGGATAAGGCTGTATAACCATAAGCATAACAATTATGAAAACCGTAATTATTTCAACCCACACTGTCAAGTCTGCGTAAACATAGAAAGTAGGTACAGTTAGGACAGGACTTTAGTCCTTTTATCTTCGGTATGCATATGATAGTGTAGCATAGCTACCAAGCCATAGGATGTTACATTTTATTGTCGTAGATAGATTCCGTCAACAAAGTAACCTGCAAAAAATGGGAAGTTTGAACTAAGTAAACCTCATAAAAGTAGGATGAACCTTTTACCTCTCTGAGTGGTCCCTTAAGGGATACAAATCTCGCCACTCCACCCCTTGACAGTTAAAGGAAAGTCAGAACTTTTAATAAATAAAACCATACACGATGTACCAAATAGATAAATATGAAGTAATACATAACTAAACAAGCATATGCAAATGTATGTTAAATAGTAAACACTAGCAGAGTAATCACATAAAGAGTTCTAGTAATATAACAATAGTGCATAACCACATCAACGTTACATAGGAAAATACATAGAAATGGAAATGAAGCTTACAACACTCAAATCTAGTAAACAATGACAGACATACTCCGTAAAAGATAAATTAATGTCCATGACGGGTAGTATTTAACTAGCCTACAATTTTTTTATTTTTATTTACAAATTTTGTGGACATTAGAAGTGGTATCAGAGCTCGATTTCAACACTAAGAGACCTAATGGGCATGCCAAACATTCATTGTAGAAAATAAATTCTGTTTTTGAAATTTTGTTAACTAACAGAAAATTCCTTGTTATTTAAATTTTAAATCGCAGGATTCAAAGAACAGTTCATATCATGAACATGGGAGAAGACAACAACCGAAAAGGAAAACTGAAAACCCCCACTTAGGAAGAAGAACTGGTGGTTGAATTAAATTTTGATATACTGAAAACCATACAAAGTCTGCAAGTAGACTACAAAGTTTCAAGGATGATAATATGAATGAAAGAAAAGATCAGCCAGCAATTAATGAATCTTTACTACGGAACATGATGGGAGGAAGCCCACATGGACAACCCACTCATTCAACGAACAAGTTCAAGAGAGAGTTTTATCATAAACGAGTCAACATCACAAAAGAAGAAGGAAAATAACAACACACCCCTGAACCTCCAGAAAGAGATTATCACAGTCTTTATAGTGATAATTCTCTTTCTCCTTACAGAAATAAATAGAGGAATGATGACAACCTCCAAGAAGAGATCAGAAAGATAAGAGCCCCAACATATGAAGGAGAGATGAACACTAGGGAAAAATATGAAGAATGGCTTCTCGGTATGAGAAAATACTTTCAAGTACACAACTACTCGAGTGAGATGAAAGCCCATCTAGCCATCTATGATTTAAATGGAAAAGTGGTAGATGATGGAGAGATCTAAAGCATACCGAGAAAGATGAGGTAAAGGAAATACGATGGAGTAACTTTCGCGGGAGAAATACATGTCTCAAAGATTCTTCAACAAGAAGGTGAAATAGTTTCATGAGGTAATGATGGGTTCCATGACCATGGAGTCTTTTATTAACATATTTTTTGATATGTTATATTATGTTCCATACATAAAGGACAAGAAAGTGAAAAGACAACAGTTTTTAGTATGTCTTCCTCCCAACTTTCGGGATAGGATTTAATTTGACATGCCTAAAAAATTGGACACCACCCTACACAAAGTTAGGCTTTGCTATGAGCATGCATAGCTAAGGAAAGAACACATCAACAGAATTAGAGATGGGTATAGGACCTTCTCGGACAACCACAAACTAGGTTTCAACCCACCACCTTACAGAAAACAGAACAACAGTTTTCCAGCAAATAAGAACTTCAACAAAATGGGTACAAAGCCATATGTACCAGCTCCAAATGCTAACAAACTAGAAGAAAATGGGAGAGCCAATGTTGCCCCGCTGAAAATCAAATGCTGGAAATGCCAAGGGCCCCATTATTTCCAATATTGTAAGAACAAGACCAATGGAGTCTTGCCCAATTTACATGAAGAACCAATGATAGATCACATGGATGGAACACTAAGGAATTATGTAGCCTTGGATGGCCGACAGGAATACCATCCGGCTACTATGGTTGAGAGATAGGGTAATATTTCCAACACTTCTTTTTCAATATTTATTGACCATGGTGCTTGCCGAAGCTATGTATCTGCTAAAATTGTTGATGTGTGTAAACTAGACAAAGTTAAACATGAGAAACCCTGGCTGGTGCAATTATCCACATGTATGAAACGAAAGGTTTATGAAATAGTTAGAGATTGTGAGGTAAACTTGAATGGTTTCCCCGCTAGGATGAATCTTAACATCCTACCCTTAGGATCGTATGATATACTTATCAACACGGATTGCTTGGAACAACACCATGTCATTCTCGATTGTCTACACAAGTCAATATTGTGTATAGATATCCAAGGAAATCAGGTAAAGATTTAAGGCATACCTAAGAATGTTTCCATAAGGAAAATATCTTCCTTACACAAAAAGAAGTGAATTAGGAAAGGTTGCAAACTATTTGCAGTAAACATCCAGGCCGTAGAAGCTAAAAGAGAACAACACATCAAGTACTTTTTAGTTCTTGTAGACTTCACATATGTATTTCCTAAGGAGATACTAGGATTACCACCAAAACAAGACTAAAATTTTTCCATAGAATTTAAACCAAGGTTAGTTCCGGCTTCAAAATCCCCTTACCGCATGAGCGCGACAGAGTTGGTGGAACTCAAGCTACAGTTGCAAGAGTTGATTGATAAGGGATATATCTGACCTAGTGTGTCCCCTTGGGGAGCACCGATACTTTTTGTAAAGAAGAAGGATGGTATGATGCATATGTGCATCGATTACCGCCAACTTAACAAAATGACCATAAAGAACTAGTACCTACTCCCTAGGATCGATGACTTGTTCGATCAAGTAGGAGGAGCCAAGATATTTTCAAAGATTGACTTGCGGTATAGATACCATGAGGTACGGATCTGCGATGAGGATATTCATAAAACCACCTTTCGTAGGAGATACAACCACTACGATTTTGTAGTAATGCAATTCGGGTTGACCAATACACACATGAAATTTATGTATATGATGAACAATATCTTCATAAATAACTGGATAAATTTGTATTGGTATTTATAGACGACATCGTAGTTTACTCTAAGAGTAAAGAGGAACATGAGGAGCATCTCAACATAGTACTACAGGTTTTATGGGAACACCAACTCTACGCCAAGTTTAGTAAATGTGACTTTTAAAAATTACAGATACAGTACCTGGGTCACATCATCTCCGAGAAGGGCATAGCCGTGGACCTGGAAAATATTAAAGCCATAGAGGATTGGCCTACCCCTACTAGTGTCATTGACATTAGGTCCTTATTTGGATTAGCCGGTTACTACCGAAAGTTAATTAATAATTTTTTTGAGGATAGCTTGCCCCATGACCGCTTTGCAAAAGAAGGCGAACAAGTTCTTTTGGACGACCAAGTGTGAGGAAAGTTTTCAGAAGCTTAAGTAACTTTTGACGACTACACCAATACTACAAATTGTGGATCTCGATGGGGATTTCGTTGTTTGCATGGGTGCAAGAAATGAAGGGCTCGGAGGATTCCTCTTGCAGAATGATTGTGCAATCTATTATTAATCATGGAAGTTAAAGGAACATGAACACAACTACCCCACCCATGATCTTGAGTTAGCATCCATCATCCACGCCTTGAATATGTGGAGGCACTACCTCATGGGGAAGAAATTTATTTTGAAAATAGGAAATATGAGTCTAAAGTACTTATTTGAGCAACCAGATCTAAATTCCAGGAAGGCCAAATGGTTGGTTTTCCTTAGCGATTGTACCATTTTGAGTTAGAGCATATAAAGGGCAAGGAGAATAAAATTGCTGATGCTTTAAGATGACGAGCTAATATGTTATATGAGGTGACTATAAGTCAAACCAATTCCAAATTACATGAGAGGATTAGAATGGCCAATGGATTTGACCCTTTCTATGTTGAAATCCTCAAGAAGGTCCAAGAGGATAGGTTGTTTCAGCAACAAAAAGAGTACAAGGTAGACAAAATTGGACTGTTGTGGTCCAAAGAAATATTATATGTTCCAAAAGGAGGGGACATCGGGTCCATCATCCTCATGAAATTTCATTGGACACCCTACTCGAGGCATCTGGGATATCAAAAGATGATATCCGTAGTAAAGAAAAAAAAATTATGGCCTAATTTAAAGGCCGACATAGCATCGTTTATCGTGAAATGTCAAGAATGTCAGTTGGTCAAAGATGAGCACGAGCATCCTTTGGTATTTTTGCAGCCCTTACCTATTCCAGAATGGAAATGGGAGGTCATTAGTATGGATTTTATTACGGTTCTACCAAAGAGTAAGAAGTAAAATTACTCTATCTTTGTAGTAGTTGACAAGTTGTCAAAAACAACACACTTCATTCTAGTGAAGTCAACCTACAAGGCAGTTCACATTGTCGACATCTTCTGAAACGAGATATTAAGATTGCACAGAATACCCAAGGAAATCATCTCGGATCAAAATACAAAGTTTACCATAAATTTTTGGAGATCGTTATTCTTTGGATTAGAGATGCAGTTAAACTTTAGTACTACTTACCACTTGCAGACATATGGGAAGGCAGAATGGTTAAACCATATTTTAGAAGACATGTTTAGGATGTATGTCATGAACAACCCCACCAAGTGGGAATATTACCTGCATCTTGCAGAGTTTGCATATAACGACGGATACCAGACCTCCGCCAATATGAGTCCCTTCAAGGTACTCTATGGATGGAACTGTAGAACACAAGTTACTTGGGATAGTTTGGTGGATCAACTCATTTTAGGGACCGAATTTATAAAGGACTTGGGACAATTGGTTAGCAAGGTCCAACTGAACCTTAAACAAGCACAAGACTTTCAGAAGAATTATGCGGATAAGAAAAGAAAAGTTAAATATTCTCAGACAGGAGACCATGTTTACCTGAAAGTAAAAGAAAAAAGGAGCTCATTGAGCTTGGGGAAGTGTGAAAAGTTGGCACCAAGATTTTGTGGACCCTTTGAGATACTGGCCAAGAGAGGGCTAGTGGCATATGAAATAGCTTCACCTTCTCACATAAGAGTTCATAATTTTTTCCATGCATCCTTATTAAATAAATATGTATATGATACTAAACATGTGATTGATTGGTCCTTGTTACAGGTGGAACCTAAAGGGGAGTTTGTACCTGAACCCCTTCATATAATGGATAAGAAAGAGGTGCAGCTCAAGAAGCGAACCATAGTCCATTTGAAAGTCCAATGGAAGCACTTTGATGCCGATGAGGCTACTTGGGAGAATGAATCCACCATGAGAGAGGCTTACCTCGCCTTGTTTCATGATTTCATTCCTAGTCCCTAGAACATCGGGGACGATGTTGTTCTAAGAGGGGAGGGATGTAATATCTTGAATTTTTGACTTGACACTTATGGGCATAATACCATTTGCATATGATGTTGCTTTGATGTTTTATTTTGTATATTGGGCACAAGACCCCACTGCACATGAGAATGATGATTTGTTTTATATATTTGGCGTAAGCTAATTACATATTTTTTATGTATATGATTTCATGTGTTGGGCTTGGACCCTGAAGCACATAATTGATAATATATTTGTGTTGAGCGCGAGCTCTGAGGAACATGAGTATTTGATGTTTGTGTTGAGCGAGAAGATCTGGAGCACATGATTATTTGATGTTTGTGTTGAGTGAGGGGCTCTGGAGAACATGAGTATTTTAATGTTTGTGTTGAGCTAGAGGCTCTGGAGCACATGAGTTATGAAACCTTTGTGTTGAGAATGAAGCTCCGAAGCACATGAAAAGATAATAATTGGAAGTGTTGGGCATAAGCCTTGGAGCATTCCAAGTTGATGTTGAGAATAAGCTCTAGAACATCGGATCCTTGGCCATTGTATCCCTAGTTGTATCCTACAAATACATCCTAGCATTAGTGTTGAGTGAGGAGCTCTGGAATTGCATTAAGTTGTAACTCCATGTTTCTTAGCGTTGAGTATGGGATCTAGATAAACGCTAGGAGTTACTAAAAAAATTAACATGTTGAGTGAAAATGACTCTGATAAAACATTGATCTCATCTTAATTATTTTTAAGTGATTAAATGAAATTTTGAATTTTTGTATCTCATCAATTATTGAAGAAATACCATGTTATACAAGGTAATCCAACATGCAAGGAGGGTTAGAGTTGCCAAACCTAGTTGACCTAACCCCTACCTGAAGGCCTTAATAAGAAGTGACTTGAAGGCAAAAACAAAAGTATCAGGTGATATGATACTTAAAGTAAAAGTGTTAACAATGGTATATATATATATATAATGTGTATAAAAGAGTAAACATAAGTATTAATACTAGTAACTATGAAAAATAATGAAAGGATCTATGTATTATTATTTATTACTAATATTAATTAAATATTAAATTCACCTAAATTAAGTAAAAAGGGTTATTTCAAGAAAACAAATGATTCTTGATTTAACTGCCCCTTTTCCTAAAGTATATTTATAAAGACCCAAGCCAAAGAGAGGCTTGGGGATCTTTTCATTATTCCACTATTCTACCTGATTATTCTCAAGAAATTTCTTGGAGAACATTTTTCCCAAGACGAAAAGAAAAGTAGTACAAAACCTGTTATCCCAGATAGGGAAGCCTTACCTTAGTATCTCTACGCTACTTGCATGTTGGAACCAGCTCAGTGGGATCCAGATTGAAACTAGGAATGGTTCCAGGTCATGGTTGGTTGGAACTTGTTAGTTCCCAAGTTATTCGATTAACTAAATAGAGGTCAGAATTGTCTTTGTCCTTGTTAATGCTGTGTGTTTGAGTGTGCAGGATTTCTAGCCATTAAAATAGCTTCAAATTGCAGGTATGAAGTTTATTTATCTTCCTTAAAGTTCATGTGGTTTTCTTATTAAATGAAGGGATTAAAGTTTGGAATGACAATAGGAATATTATCTTCCTATTGTAGCTAGTTTATTTCTACATAACGTGAAAAGAATAGCCAGGGTTATTTTAGTTTTCATATGCATACAAACCCTAGAAATAAATATTATGCTACAAGAGTGTTTTGTCTTCTTAACCATGATTATCTAGTTAGGAAAATATAGATTTTATGCTTATTATGGATTTTAAACTGTCACATATACTTTTATCAGTTTTCCAAACCATAGGAAAATATGGTCTCTTTTATTTTTGTTAGACTTTTATCATTTAAGCAATATGATCTTAAGATTTTATCTGAGAGAATAAAATGCACAACAATAATCACAAGAGACAAGAGACACAAAGAGTTTTACTCTGGGAAACCATAAAAGAGAAGACCCCACAACTTCCTCAGAGATAGAATGAGAACCAATGGAAAAATTAAAATCCAAAGACAGAAAGATGATCTCTGACAGTTGTTCTGTTTCATGCACTACAGTTGAGTGAGTGTGTGTTACAAATAGAGAGGCTCACTCTCTATTTATACTAGTTTCTGACTTGACAATTACTTACTAGGGATGAATTCACTAGGAGAGTCTAATAACCCTAGTTCCCCTCAACTGTGGGGACTTTTCCCCCCGATTGACAAAGGAGGGTTAACCTCTATGAATTTACATGACTTGATTACATTAATGATTCCCCCGATAGGAACATCGGGGTACAATGAAATAAAATACATAAGATATATAAGTGAAAAAATTCCGAGGTTACAAATACATCAACTCTCCCTCCTAACTAGGAAGGTATTCTTTTGACACAGTTCATCATCACAAGTCTTCATCATAGGCTTATAATCAAAGATGGATTGTCATCATTGGATCATCATCAAAGCTAGATCATCATCAAACTGGATCATCATCATTGGATCATCATCAAAGCTGGATCATCATCAAACTGGATCATCATCAAAGTTGGATCATCATCAGACTGGATCATCATCATCATCATTGCTCCCACTATCTCGAGCAAATGATGGTATCTCTCAATTCTACTCATCATAGGAAGTTATACAAATCCAACCCTTTTTCATGCTAGTTGTATGCCTAGCCTCCATGTATGTCTTCTTCTTCAACGTTTATATCATCGGCATGGTAGGACACACCTACTACCATCCAAGAAAGGTTCCAACACTTATATCCACTGGCATGGTAGGAAACACCTACTACCATCTGGGAAAGGCTCCAACACTTACATCCACTGGCATGATAGGACACACCTACTACCATCCAAGGAAAGGTACCAACACTTACATCCACTGGCATGGTAGGACACACCTACTACCATCCGGGGAAAGGATCCAACACTTACATCCACTTGGAGTCGATTGTATGCGATCTTTCCTACAAGTCAAATGCATTAGTTTTATGGTTAGAAACATTTCATAAGGCATATTCTTAATGGAAAATTCTTATGCATAAAGATATAATCATGCAACTATTTTATCCAATACAACATTCATCCATATCTCAAGGAAACTTTCTAGATGCCTTCCATCTCTACCATGACATCATTGATATTGTGCACTAATCCAATATGTCACCAAAGAGGTTTCATTCTAGATAAGTAGCAATGGAGAGTTGTATAAAATGATGGGCTACTTACCCATCACATGCATATTAGTAGTATACTGTCATTAATGCAAACATTCTATCATTCATGTTAGGTATAACTCCCGATTGATCATCTATTCCAATGCAAAAGCCTATACTTATACAAATCTCCTGGCGGTTGGGTTTCACCTTCCGCTCAGCTGGTTTAGCTTCCTATC
>LPNX010451181.1:9647-24067 GCA_001517045.1 Pseudotsuga menziesii
CCCACCCCCTACAAACTATTATCCATACATTTGATATATTACACATAGTGCTATATTTTTATCTCTACAACACGCGTTTGCATCTTATAGTTACATAACGCGCTCACTTTTTATAGTTATATAACGCGCACGCGTTTTATAGCTAAATAACACGCTCGCATTTTGTAGTTATATAACGCGTGTGTGTTTATAAATTCTACAAGGCGGGAAATGTAATTTGAATTTAAACATGCCAATTCACTTGCTCGCATGACACCAATAGTCCTGTGTATATGGTTTGGAATTTTCTTTAGTAATACCAAACATGTGCTATGGTACCTGATAAACCATAGCTAATTAGGCATTTCCCCCATTTTCTGAAGAAGTCATTGTTTACACACTCATTACAGTATGCTACACACATTCAATTTTGACAAAATCTTAAACATAAATAGTATTTTTTCAGCAGATTCTAAATATGTAATTTTTATTAAAAAATATTATATTTTCCTATTTGTTTTCAATTTCTATTGTGTCCTAACTCCTTAACTCAAAATACATGTCGTTAGTGTTATTCCCATAACTTTTTCAATTCGTAATCATTTAAAAAAAATTATATGGTGCACTAGAAGACACTGACCTCTACATTCTATAAGAAAACAATTTCATGATTATTTCATTAAGGCCTTCAAAGGATGCACCCACAAAAGACATACCATTTTCGAGGAATGATCACTTAGATAATTATAAAAATTACTAATTTTATTTTTTTTAAACAGCGTTGCACTAGTGTTATATGTTCTCTACATGCCTGCAAAGTTTTGTATCCTGAAAGCATCATTTAGGACCTCAAAGGCTGCATCCACAAAAAAATATACCTTATGATTTGCCTAAAAAAAAGTGACTATTAGAAAAAATGAAATTTGACATAGTTATAAAAAATTTCAATACATAAACCTTTTATATTTGGAAACATGATTCAATTTCCTACATTTAATCTTTTTTACTCAAAGTAAGATATTTTGTGTAAGTATATAAAAAAAAACAATTAAGTTGAGGGATTGTTGATTTTTCAGTTATCTATTGCATCTAACGTGCCAAAAGTGACCCTCATTAGCTTGCACTATCCCTTAAATCTTTATGAACTTATCGATGCATAAGAAGTAAATCAAATAAAAATGTAAAAACACTACTCTATTCTGCAATCCTTACACAGGAAAAAACTTGTTTAGGATTTTCTTGTACATTCACATTCATAAAATTGTAGATTTAAAGCTGAAGCAAAACATATTTGTACGAAATAGTATGATAAACAAATAGTATGGAAAACAAATAGTATGGCAAGGGTTTGAATAATAATATGAACAAAACACACTTACTAACCAAAACGCATGAACACGCACACTAGTTGAAAGTGCCCCCCCTTCAAACACTATCAAACAAGAGTTTAAAACTTAAAACCAGTGCAGAATTTGGTTAACAGTTTGAAACATAGTTCAAGGTATCTCCATATGTCCTTTGTTAAGTCTAATAGAAAGTATTTATAGGTTACATTTGACCACTCAAAGGGTCAATCCTTAAAATTAATTATGGCAATCATAAAAATAAAAAGTTGGCAACAAATGCCTTTGATAAAAACAAACATGTACTAAAATTATTATGATTCTCCCACATTCTATGACACAAATCTTTAGACTGCCGATAGCTAGGGTCGTAGCTCTTGGAAACTTTATTTCGAACCTTTCCCTACTTTGAACACTTGTCCCTTTGTTTTGTTGGTGCCAGATCGAATTGGATTGGATGTCGGATCGATCTGGGAAAGGAGAGATTCTATATACCAAGCAATTGCTCATTAGATGTGAACTTTAAAATCCCTTTTAAGAATGAATGATATAAGTGAAATAATAATAAAAATAACTTATCAAATCCTTCATAGCTTAGTATTCAAAGTTTATATAAATGAATCCAAAACGAAGGATAAACATATAGAAAAATGGATAAAAATGTTTGTTTCCTCAAAACCGGGAGCCATCACTGGGACGGACTTTTACAACCACATATTTTTATTACCATAGACTTTATTGTATAACATTAGACAATCATAAACTATGGGTTTGTCTAATATGCCTATATAACAAGAGAATACAACCTCATTTATATACTTGGAAATTTACTTGGATAAGTTCACCTTTTACAGAGTTTTTGAGCTCTCTAACTCAGATTTTGTATTCTTCTCCTTGCCCTCTTACTCTGTTATTCTCCTAGAGACTCTTCTCCTCTTTGTTTCTTTTCTCTCACACGTGATAGTTTTTCATTCTTCTTCTTCTACAAATACAAAGACTAAAGTTTTCTTCTCTTAAAAGTTACCCACTAACATTAAAGACTGTAATTAATTTCTATTAAAAAACTTGACTTCAAAAATTTTGCGTATACTTGTAATTAATATTTCCATGAACTAAGAACCTTTTACAAACCTTTTACAATTTTCAAGCAAATAGGGTAGGATGCAAACTCAGCTACAAATGCACTTACATAAAGGAAGAAGCAAAAGCATGGAGACAACCCCTCATGCAACTCCTTGCACCGAATCCAATGATGCATTTTCCTTAATGCAAGCTAAGATACAAAATCTTAGCCATAGAACCCACTATAGATAATGGAAGGAGGGAAACAAAAAAACCTTAAATGTCCATAACCCAACAAGTGTACTATACATCACAAACTGTCGAAGACAACACCAATAAGAATCTCAACCCACATGAAGGATCACGCCTCTGCAAACCGTTGAGCACACCACTTATCGCACATGCATCAATGACAACGAGGACAGAAACCACAGCCAAACTAGCCCGACATCCATGATCCACCCAACATTAAAAAAAAAAAAAAAAACGAGTTGTCTAAAGAGGGGACTTTTTTACCACAGTTTCCGGTTGGTTTTTACCAATTTTTTGCTATGAATTTTCACGGAATTTTCAAAACTTTCGAAAACATTGTTAGATTTTACGAAGTGTGGGTGTTGTGGTTTTCCTATCACCTAATTTTATTTATGAGCTTAAAATCTCCTAACAAACAACAAATCAGCCTAAAAAATCAAAAAGTCCTCTAGTTAAACATCTCCAAAAAAATCCCTCCTCTCGAGAGAATTCCAAATAAGCCTATTGGATAAGTCTAAAATCGCAAACAACAGACAAATGTAAGGAGGCATTAATGGCCAGATCAGCTCACATCCATTTCCCAAAGCCTCTCATGCAGCAACAATCCAGAGCATTAACAATGAAATTAAAAAGGTAAGTCTCATGGAGGGACTTTGTTTTCACTGTTTTTTTTCATTTTTTTAATAATGTTTTTAGGTGAATTTTGTAACTATTTTCCTAAATTTCACATAACAATTATTAAACTGGTATAATTTAGTTGGCAAAAAGTTTATAACAATCTTGAATCTGTTTCTACATTTAAAAAATAATTTAAATTGTATAAACATTTGAAAAAAAATAATAATAAGTGAATTCCCGCCACAAACAACAGGAAAAAGTTTTAAAAAGCGCCCATTTAAACTAAAGATATCCAGATGTACGTGACATCATGCCACTACTAGAGGCTCAAAATCCCTAAGCCCCAAACTCACCACCAAGCGCCAATGGAATTTATGATAAACCCATAATTAAGAAGAAAAAAAAATTATTATATCAACCAAAACCATAATCCCGGCTAAGTCAAGCAAATTCGATTAATGCAATTGGGTGATTGTTTTGTCATACTAAAATCCAAACAATTAAAAACGAAATTAATAAAAAAACCAGCCCATATATATGGATTTTCGTGATCACTTTGCAGGATCCAAATCCCGAGGACTAACGTCAGCACCACAGCTCCAATGACACATCCAATCAATGTAATCGAGCGATTGTTTTAGGAGAACAATATTCAACATGCAGCAGAACAATATTCAACATTATTATGTCTCCTGCTGCCACAGGGACATAATAATGAATATACTACCGAGTTTGGTGAGTTGCCTTGGCAATTTGTATTTTTTTGGAGGTCGGTTTGAATTGAATATGGTAACATGGTGGAAATGTGGGCAATTTGTATTTTTTTTTTGGGTTGGTGTGACTTGAATATGGTAACATATTGAAAATGTGGGTAATTTGTATTTTTTTTACGTTGGTTTGATTTGAATATATAATATGTTGGAAATGTGGTTTTTATCGTTGAAATTGCATTTTTTTATTGTAAAAATAGATTTGGGGTTTTGGATTACCCCAAAGTATTTGATTATACAATTTCAACACGAAAATTGTCATTACAACAGTTTTCATAAGATTTTAGCAAAAAAAACACCTAATTTTCGGGTAAAAATCATTACAACCATTGTCATAATATTTTAGAAAAAAACAACATCTAATTTTCACCTACAAATCATTTAGAGTTTAGAGTTTGACTTACTAGATATACACATACACAAATATAAAATTTCCATAGCAAAAATTTACGAAAAGTCTCTATCAATATGAAATATGTGTTAGCCAAAACCAAGCCGACTAAACTTGAGTTTACCGCTCAGTTAATATTAAAATTAAAATTTTACTTTTCACGCTAACCTCTTTTTGCTTTTTCCTTGCTTGTCAGGTGAAACTTGTCTAACTCCCGACTAGACAAGTTTATCAAATTTTGGTCGGACTTTTGACTTGACTAATTTACTTCAACTTACTTGTCGGTTCTGCCAAATGATTTTACCTCGACCACTTGTCACCTCTAAGTCGGCTCACCTCTTTGACCTTTAAATCAGCTTACCTCTTCAACCTCTAAGTCGGCTGACCTCTTCGACCTCTTAAGTCGGTTGACTCAACCGACCATGTCAGTTCACTTTGGTCGAAATCTACAGAGTATGTTTCTTAGTCTAAAAGACTTAAGAAATTACAAATTTTTTTCAATTGTGAGTAAGATGAAGTAAAAATGGACACATTAACAAATCCAAAGAAATTATAAAAACATATGCCCAAATATGTAGGAAGACTTGAGTCGACCAATGTGACATAAAACTTGGAACTTTCAACGAGTGAGAAATTTAGGGACTCTTGTTCTTTCCCTCAACGGTAATTGTGAAAGACATTTACACAAGTAAATATGGAAATAATGTGCGTCCAAATAAACATGCATTCAATCATAAACTATTTCATATATATAACTTATGTGGAAATAACAAAGATATTCCAAACTTGTTGGCTCACCGACTGATCCTTTTACAGAGCTTCGGCTCTTCGATTGAATCACATACATAGAAGCTTGAGCTTCAACTTCTCTTTCTTTCTTCTTCTCACCCTGAGTTCCTCTATCTCTCTATTGTGTCTAGTGACTAACTTAATTTTACAATCTTCTTCTTCTATTTATAAGCAACCTAAAAATTGCTTCTACATGGATCGACTAGCTCTCCATTAAAGACTGTAATAACTATCTACCTAACAACTTAGCTTCAGAAATCAATTCGACTGGTTTTTATTGCCGAATCGTGGACTCTTCCCTCTTGTCAGACTGGCCAACAAGATATTGGTTGATACAGACTCTGATAGAGTCAGCTAAGAGTCAGGTACGGATCTGCGAGTGATTAATATTTCCAACACTCCCTCTTAATTATGAGCAAATGGGGATTTTTAAGAACAAAATTTACAAAATGTTTCAGAGCTTAGACCTGCTCTGTTTATGACAGAGTTCACCATGGAGAACTTGTCATTCCAAGGTAACTACGCAGATACTGGAATGTATCATTTGCCAATGGTTTTGTAAAGATGTCTGGAAGTTGATCTTCAGACCTAGAAAATTCCAAACAAATTTCCTTGTTGTTCACCAACTCTCTTATAAAATGAAACCTTGTGTCAATGTGCTTGGTTCTCTTGTGAAACACATGATTCTTTGATAATGATACGGCTGAATTGTTGTTGCAGAAGATGGTTGTCAGTTCTTGATGGTTTTGTGACAAGTCTTTTAACACTCTCCTCATCCAGACAGCTTGACATGCAGCACTTGTCACTGCAACATACTCTGCTTCAGCTGAAGATAGAGTTACCATGGGTTGTTTCTTTGAAGCCCATGAAACAACACCTGTACCAAAATGAAATGTGTACCCAGATGTGTTTTTCCTGTCATCTATGCTGCCTCCATTGTCACTGTCAGTGTTACCAATGATTTTAAAATTTTATGAGGTTGAATACATAATGCCAGGGTCTTTTGTGCCACTTACATACCTCAGAATTATTTTACCTGCTTGCCAACGTGAGTCCTTTGGTGACTCCATGATCCTTGAGATAAGAATTAATCCATACATGATGTCTGGTCTTGTCACTGTCAAATACATAAGGTTTCCAACAAGCCTTTTGAACAGCGTAGGATCAACAGTAGATCTTTCATAATCCTTGCTCAATTTTAAACCTGTTATTATTGGTGTTGGGGATATCTTGCAATTAGACATGTTAAATCTTTTTAAAACTTCACTTGCATACTTTGTCTGCGATATGAAAATACCACTTTCAGACTGCTGAACTTCAATGCCCAGAAAAAACTTCATAAGCCCCAGATCAATAATTTCAAATTCACTTTCCATGACTGCTTTAAAATCTGCTATGCCAAAATCACCAATAAATATTAAATCATCTACATACAAGCAGACAATTAACATCTTACCTTGCTCATCAACTTTGGTGTACAATGTCAGTTCACTTTCACTTCTGTGAAATCCATTTTCAGTGAGATAGAAATCAATTCGACTATACCAAGCTCTAGGAGCTTGCTTCAAACCATATAATGCCTTTTTCAGCTTGTAAACTTTATGCTCTTGACCTGGAACTTCATACCCTTGTGGTTTTTCCACATATACTTCTTCTTCTTCTAGATATTCATTTAAGAATGTCTACTTGACATCCATTTGATGAACATGCCATTGTTTTGTGCAGCTATGGCCAATACTGTTCTGACTGTATCCATGTGTGCAACAGATGCAAACATTTCATTGAAGTCTACGCCGGGTTGCTGTGTGAACCCTCTTACTACCATTCTTGCTTTATTCTTTTGCACATTCCCACCAGCATCTTGATTTGTCTTGTAAATCCATTTGACACTGATTACATCTTTTTATTTTGGTAAATCAACCAGTTCCCTTGTCTGGTTCTTCTCAATGCATTCTATTTCTTCATCCATGGATTTTGCCAACACTTCTTCTTCAACAACTTATTCAAATGTTAGTGGATCATATACAGGAGAAAATAATGCAAAGAAAGAGAATGAATTTAGTGTACCAGCTTCATATATCTCTCGCAAACTTCTTATCTTCACGGGTTCTGTTGATGTCGAACTTGGCGAAATGTTTGATGGAGTCTGATGTCTTCTTGGTGTGCTTGTCGGTGTAGCTTGAGCTGCTACTTGTGTCAATGGTCCTTGTGCTGAACCATGTCGTGGTGTCATGGGATTCGACAATGTTACGACTGGTTGACTTACATGTGGTGTTTAAACCACTTCCTCTTCCATATCATCATTGTTGACATTCGACACAATCTTGACATTTATGTCGACGGTTCCATCCTATGATTTATTCTCGACAAATTGAACATCTCCACTGATTATCACTTTCCTTGTGACAGGATCATACAACTTGTATGCTTTTGTGTCTTCAGAATAGCCGACAAGAATATATTTGTGTCCCTTCTTGTTTAGATTCCTTCTCAGCTCATCTGGAACATGAGCATATGCAATGCAACCAAGAACTTTTAAATGAGAAACACCATGATTCGTACCTGTCCTTGCTTCTTGGGGAACTTTGTTCTTCACACTCTTTGTCGGACACCGGTTCATAATGTAAACAGTAGTTGCGACTACCTCACCCCAATATTCATTTTTAAAATGCTTGGATGCCAACATGTTGCGTGCCATCTCCATGATGGTTTTGTTCTTTCTTTTGACAATACCGTTCTGCTGAGGTGTATACCGTGCAGTGAATTGCTTCTGTATGCCATGGGTCTTGCAAAAATTTAGAAATTCATTTGAAACATATTCACCTCCTCTGTCAGTCCTTAAGATCTTGATGCGGTGTCCACTCTAGTTCTCCACAAGTGCCTTGAACTGCTGAAAATAACTAAATGCATCAGATTTATGTTTCAGAAAATATACCCATGTTTTTCTTGAATAGTCATCGATAAAAGTTAGAAAATACTTGCAGCCACCAATGGATGATTTCTGCATTGAATGATTTCTGCATTGGACCACAAATATCAAAGTGCACAATTTCAAGTGGTGTGCGTGCTCTATATGACTTTTCGACTGGAAAAGTCTCTTTGTGCTGCTTGCAAAAAATGCAGCCTTCACAAACCCTCTCTGGTCTGTCGATCAATGGTAATCCTTTTACCATGTTATTTATGTGTAGTAGCTTCAACCCACAAAAATTCAGATGTCCAAATCTGAAATGCCACAACCAGGATTCATCCTGAACTTCTGTCTGAAATGTAGCTTGCAAATTAGCGCTGCCATTTTCTTTCTTGTCAAGGAGCTCGATCGTTTCTTTACTTTCTGCCTTGAATGAAACTCCTATGTTTTTCTTCCCTTTCATGTTGGGAACTATCCTCAATGGAAACAAGCGATTGCTTGTCATTGGCACTTTCACTATCAGCTGGTCGCTTGGACGCTTGTCTTTGATCACAGAGTGATCATCTTCCATGTAGACTCTATAGCCTTTTTGTATCAACTATCTAATGCTTAGCAAATTATGTTTCAGACCTTCAACATGTTAGACATCAGGGATATACTTACTCTTCCCCTATTTGGTTAGAGTATCAATAGTGCCTTTTCCTAAAACAGTAACTTGGACATTGTTTTCAAGTGTAACATCATTTTGAACTGAATTGTCTAGACTGGAAAACAAATTTAAATTACCAGTCATGTGGTTTTTGCATCCTGAATCTAAGTACCATATGTCATGTGGACTTTCTTGAACAGCATTGCATTTGAGTGGAGATGTCGATGCCATTAACATTGCACTTGTTGAAGTGCTGGTGCTGGTCGACTGACTTGGGCTTTGAATCCCTTGGTCATATTGTTTCTTCCTGCACTCATATGTATAATGACCAAATTTGTTACAATAATGACATTGAATTTTTTATTTATCAAACGTCTGGTCACTTCGCTGACTTGGGTTCTGATTATCTCCTCTGCCACCGAAATTTGCAAGACTTCTGCCTCGCCCTCCTCTTGAAGAACTTCTTCCTTTGCCTTTGAAGTTGTTTCTCCCCATGCCTCTACCACAACTTATGGATGACTGTTTTGCAAATGCACCTTCCAATGATGTTTGTGTTCTGATGAGTCTGTGTTCATGATTGATGAGTGAAGCTTGCAGCTCATCAATGGTAAATGTCGACATGTCTGTGTGTTCTTCCAAGGTCACAACCAAGTTTCCAAATCTTGGGGGAAGACTTCTGAGAATTTTTTCAACAACCCTTCGGTCTTCTATGGCTTCTCCATGAGATTTCAGTTGGTTTATCAACCCAACAACTCTAGTGTAGAATGAGTCTACAGTATGTGAATCTTTCATAGATAGAGATTGAAAGTCTCTTCTTAGAATCTGTAGCTTGGATGTCCTTACCTTATCCAAACATTGATAGGCAATTTCCAATGTATCCCATGCCTGCTTAGCATTAGTTTTTGCTACTACTCTTGGAAGTATGCTTTCATGCATAGCTTGATGTATGTAGAACAGAGCCTTTCCATCTTTCTTCCTCTGTTCCTTCAAGACATCTTTCTCATCCTGTGTGAGATTGTTATATGCTGTCATTTCTGCTGGTTATGCATAACCATGCTGGACTATCTCCCAGACATCTTGACCTCTGAATAAAGCACTCATTGTTAAAGACCAAAATTCATAATTCTTTCTTGTAAAAATTGGAGTTTGCAATGAACCAGAAGTGGAAGCCATTTTTAATTTTTTTAATTAACTTTCCTTAGAAAATTAATTTTCCACCTTTTAAAACAAGATTTCTTTCTTAAAACTTGCTTTGATATAAACCTTGTTATGATACCAGTTAACCAAAACCGAGTCGACTAAACTTGTGTTTACCGCTTAGTTAATATTAAAATTTAATTTATACTTTTCACCACGACCTCTTTTTTCTTTTTCCTTATTTGTCAGATGAAACTTGTCTAACATCAAATTTTTGTAGGACTTTCAACTTGACTAATTTACTTGGACTTACTTGTCGGTTTTACCAACTGATTTTACCTCGACCACTTGTCATTTTTAAGTCGCCTCACCTCTTCGACCTCTAAGTCAACTGACCTCTTCGACCTCTTAAGTCGGCTGACTCAACCGACCATGTGCGTTCGAAATCTACATAGTATGTTTCTTAGTCTAAAAGACTTAAGAAATTACAAATGATTTTCACCTGTGAGTAAGATGAAGTAAAAATAGACACATTAACAAATCCAAAGAACTTATAGAACATATGCCCAAATATGTAGGAAGACTTGAGTCGTCGTAAAACCTTGAACTTTCACGGAGTGAGAAATTTAGGAATTCTTGTTCTTTTACTCAACGGTAATTGTGAAAGACATTTACACAAGTAAATCTCGAAATAATGTGCGGCCAATTAAACATGCATTTAACCATAAACTATTTCATATATATAACTTAGGCGTAAATAAAAAAGATAATACAAACTTGTCTCTCGAGACTTGCGGCTTACAGAGCTAGCTTTTCGACTAAATCACATCGGAGTTTCAACTTCTCTTCCTCTCTTCTTCTCACCCTGAGTTCCTCTGTCTCTCTATTGTGTCTAGTGACTAACTTGATTTTACAATCTTCTTCTTATATTTATAGGCAACCTGAAATTGCTTCTACATGGATCGACTAGCTCTCCATTAAAGACTATAATAACTATCTACCTAACAACTTAGCTTCAAAAATAAATACGAGTGGTTTACATTCCCGAATAGTGGACTCTTCCCTCTTGTCAGACTCACCGACAAGATCTTACACCGACAGAATCGACTTAGAGTCAAGTACTGATATGGAAGTGATTAATATTTCCAACAATATGGAAATTCAATCGCTGAAATAAATAAAAAGTAACGAAAATCCTCCGTGACTAAAAGACCTAAACTACTTAGTTGGAAATTAGCCTCCCTGCATTCAACGGCTTGGATCAGTCTAGTGGGCAGGATAATATCATGATTGTCGAGACTCGAAGGTATCTCGGCTTATTATGTTCGAATGGGAACAGAGACGTTTCAAATACGGGACAGAGAGTCGCGACAAAATCAAGTAGATGCTTTTAAAACTGGGTAATTTTCTTTTACTTTTACGTTAGGGCTTCGTCTATAAATTTGCCCTAGCCCTTGTTAATCTTCCGAGTAGTGCGCTCCCTTTTGAGAAATTTGTTTAGCTCCGAGAGTTTATCATCATAATTACGACACACCTACTCTACTAGGTAGTCAGCTTCCATGGCCATTCTGAGATCGACGGTCGTCAGACAGGCAACAGCGCGATTGGCTGCTTCTTTCCCTTCTTCTGCTGCTGTGATGTGTGCCGTTCCGAGGACTGCGCCCAATTTCACCATCAACAGACAGCCACCTCTTTTCGTCGCCCCTGATCGCCCGACCCCCCGTCATGCCCTCTATCTTTCCAACATTGACGATCAACAAGGAACAAGGTATAATATTCCCAAGCTTCTATTTTATCGCAGCAACAAGAATGTAGAAGATCCAGTCAAAGTTATCAAAGAGGCTCTAGCAAAGGTCCTGGTGCATTATTTTCCTTTTGCCGGAAGATTGAGAGATGCAGATAACGGTAAACTCGCAGTAGACTGCACTGGCGATGGGGTTCTTTTTGTAGAAGCTGATGCTGATATTTCCTTGGAAGAACTTGGAGATCTCTACCCACCTATTCCACGTGGAGACGACTTTATCAATAACGTTCCGGGATCAGAAAACATCACAGAGTCTCCACTTCTTCTGATTCAGGTTCTTAGTCCGATCATCCGATTATTTGTGTAGTTTGTAAGAGTTATATTTATGGATTGATTTTTAATGTTAATTTAAGGGGTTGGTTCAGTTTATTGTTGCTAAAAAGTTTAACACTATTTAGAGGAGTTACCTATAGGAGTTTTATGCTATAGGGTTTAGAATGTTGTAGACTAACCTGTGTGAGAGTGTATGCATTTCCAGGTAACCCGTCTAAGATGTGGAGGCTTCGTATTAGGTTTGCGGTCGAATCACTGCATGAGTGATGGTGTTGGTATCGCCCAATTCGTGAAAGCTCTGAGTGAAATGGCAAGAGGGGCAGTCAGCCCTACGTTTCCGCCAGTTTGGAATAGAGAAATCCTTCGACCCAGAGAGAAGCCTACTGTGAAATTTCAGCACCACGAATATGACCAACCGACGCCCGATGAATACAAACAATTAATGGCGCCGCCGGAGGAAATGAACATTAAATCATTCTTCTTTAGGTCAAGAGACATAGAGGCTTTGAAACAACAGGTAGAAGGCAACAAGTGCACCACATTTGAAGCGTTATCGGCGTGCTTGTGGCAATCAAGAACGAAGGCTCTCAATCTTCCTGCCGATCAAGATTTGAGATTGTTGTTTGCTTTAAACGCCCGTTCTCGATTCCAACCGCCTCTTCCGACCGGTTACTATGGCAATGCAATAAGCTTTGCTTGCGCTGAGGCAAAAACCCGGGATCTAACTCATCAACCGCTGTCTTTCGCTGTGAATTTAATCAACGAAGCCAAGAGAAGGATCGACGAAGAATACGTGCGATCTGCGATCGATCTTATGGAAGTGAAAGGTCGCCCGCACTTTGCACTTGGTGGGTCTTATATAATTACAGACCTGTCCAAAGTTGAATATGGCAAGGCTGATTTTGGGTGGGGGGAAGCAGTGTATGCAGGATTTACGTCAGGTGTAGCGCCTGGGGTGTCCAATTTGTCCGTTCCTCTAGTGAAAGATTTCCATGGAGTCGTTGCTCCTGTGTGTCTGCCGTCTGTTGCCATGGAAAACTTTGAAGAAATTGTGAGTAGCACCATAAACTACTAGAATGGAATAGCGACCATGGGGATCTTGTAATTCAGTGTGACTTAATCGTGCTGACAGTTGCACGAAAGTCCAAACTACTTTTTTCTAGATTTGCTTGATTAATTGAACCGGCTTACCTTCTGCAATCAATCTGTCCTTTCTTCTTCCTGTCAACCATTTTCTATGATGTGTCTCGACTCTCAATGTCAACTGTTTTCTACTTCATTACAATCACCTAACTTTATGTCAACTGTTTTTTACCTCATTACTATCAATCATCTAACTTTGTACGCGCATTTGCATTAATTAAAAAACAAAACAGATTCAAAGTAAAAACGGTTTATAAATGCAAAAATTGCATTAATTAAAAAACAAAATAGATTCAAAGTAAAAACGGTTTATAAAGGATTTCACTGCATCGATCGGACGATCGGTCGCGCGTGACCGGTCACCTTCGACGCGGCAGGTCGTCTGATCGATGTATATTGTCAGGCAAATAGTCACTTTCGAACCGACGATATGCACCAATCAGACGACCAGCCCCGCGTGACCAAAAATTACATTAATTAAAAACCAAAACAGATTCAAGACGGAAAAAGTAGAGGTAGGAGATTTGGACTTTTTTAACCTACTGAAGACGGAAAAATTAGAGACACGCGATTGGATCGTTTTCACCTTTCTAAAATATGTGTGCTGTGAATATAGCAGCTGGAATCTTAAAATAATTTAATAATCATATATTATATAATAATTTAAATATGTTATTAATAATTTTAAAGAAACATGAGAATACGCCCACGGATATAGGCCCAGCGTTTTCCGGAATTTTTAAAAGGCCCAAAAGGCCGGAACATAAGATGGTCTATTAAAGGACTGTTTATAGATGCTGTATGTAATTGAAATCATGTTTTCTTTTTAAAAAACGTTGTGATAGGCACAGGTGCTTTGAACATTGCTTAAAATGCAAGGAGGAAATTGTAAATTTGATTTTGGAATACAGATTTATGATGAAAATTTAAATAGAAATGAGAATATTTGTTTATATAATAATTTTATGTTTATTACAAATTTATAATTTATTAGTAAATTTAATCTTTAATTAATTTTTTATTAAAAATTAAATTTTAATTTTTTTCTAATCATAATTTTAATTTATTCTTATAAAAATAAATTAATCTTTCATATATATATATATATATAACTGGTTTTTTTGTTTGCTAATGGAAAAAACACTTCTCATTTGCAAGTTTGTTATTGGCTAAACATCCCGTTTAGAATACATCAACCTTTAATAATGTTGGATTTTTGGTATCAATGAGATTTGAATGAGCAACCTTTGCTTAAAGAGCATCTTAACCATACCTACCAACTATTATACATCTAACTGATAT
>LPNX010451203.1:0-11241 GCA_001517045.1 Pseudotsuga menziesii
ATATCGCATATGCGTTATGTAAATTTATATATCGCATATGCGATATATCGCATATGCGATATATCGCATATGCGTTTTGTAAATTTACATATCGCATATGCGTTTTGTAAATTTACATAACGCATATGCGATATATTGCATATGCGATATGTAAATTTACAAAACGCATATGCGATATATATTTCCACGAACCTTAGCCTTGTGTTTGGGCTCGGGTTATTCCGAACGTGCCATCAATAACGCATATGCGTTCTTGATTTACACTTCGGAAGTGCGTTTCTGATTTCCTAAGTGGCACCAAAAAGTGGAACCAACTTCGTGCGAGCGCCCTCAACAAGCCTGTGCTATGTCAACTATGCTTTGATGATAGAGATATGTCCATGTTTAGAGGATCAACTCTTTGCTCGAGTTTCTTCATCCTGAAATGATCTCTTAATCGATTGTATATGATGATCTTTGATTCAATAGAATAACAAGATCTAGTATTTTTTCTGCTGAAAAAAAAATATTCACTACACCATTGAGCATTGTAAAGTTTGAAAAGTATAGAAGCATGTTAAGGCTTAAAGAAGTATGCCATTAATAATGTAACTCTAATAAACATTAAGTTGGAGTGTTAAAAATAGAATTAAAAGATGATAATTGTTATTAGAAAAGTCTGTTAGAAGTGTTCCACAAATAACAATCTTCCATAAACAGCATTTATTATAGGTAGCCGAAACATTGATGTGGTGTTAAAAATACCTCTTGAGCATAGAGTTCTAGGCGCTCTAGATATGTAAGATTTTCACCTATAAATAGAACCCAATCTCAGCCAATTGGGAAATGGCTTCCATCTTAGATCTCTTAGTCTTTGATATGTTTCTTAGTGACTCTTTCAAAAAACTTCATAAATCCTTAAAACTTCAATAAATTCAATAGACTTTGACTCTAATTAGGAGATTTGTTATTGATCTGTAATGTTTTTTAATATTTGACATTTTCATTGAAGTTATGTATATATAGTTATGGGTTAATACCTAAACTTCACATAAATAATATGTAGCAATTGGATATCTTAATTTAGAATTACTTGTCTGGTCTTTCTATGCTATTTAATATTTAATATGAAAAGAAAAAAAACAGGACTAATTCATTACAAATTTTAAAATATAAACTGTTATAAATATAGAAATAAATTTAGTTCAACTTTAATTTAAAATATTCTAACCTTATATAACTTTCTAACTTCTAACCTTATTTAACTTTCTAACTAGAAAGCTACACCTAACCAATTATAACTTTAACTTTGCTGAAGAACAAATCTTTTGTCTTTGCTCAAAACCAAAATCTTTACTGTTCAAAATGATTTCTTAACTGAAAACCAAATCTGAACTGTTCAAACTTTTGCCTTTGCCGAAAACCAAAACCTTTACTGTTCAAAATGATTTTCTTATCTGAAAACCAAATCTTTACTGTTCAAAATTTTGTATTTGCTGAAAACCAAATCTTTACTGTTCAAAATTATTTTCTTTGCTGAAATCTTAACTGTTCAAATTTGTATAGATTCGTGCTAATTACAATTTACTAAACTCAATATAATTCAATTATTTAAAAATGTAAAACCATTAAAAC
Source organism: Pseudotsuga menziesii (assembly GCA_001517045.1). NCBI lineage: Eukaryota > Viridiplantae > Streptophyta > Pinopsida > Pinales > Pinaceae > Pseudotsuga > Pseudotsuga menziesii. Next base: position 1,615 of record LPNX010451203.1, read on the forward strand.
TGTAAAGGTTAAATATCTCTCTAAGCTTATTAATAAATTTGTTCTTCCTGAACTTGTTAATAAATCCATGATCAAAATGGATAGATGATAGGTAAAACACTGACATGATACCCAAAATCAAAGGTTTTGTAACGAGAATCAGAAGCTTCTTACTGATAATGGGCACTAGTTTGCATACCTCACACATCTGAGAAATGACAAGAAAGGGATAAGTGGCCAGTATGACCAGGGTGATACGCCATTGCTCGATGAATGCAATTATAAATGCTGCCACAATGAGCGACAAGTTTTGCAGTAGAATGCTCCCACGATCTACCACCAAACTTCTCACTAATGCTGCGTCCGACGCCAAGCGAGAAGACACTAGACCGCTGTTATTGCCGTTATCGTCGAACCACCCTACTTCATTTCGCAAGATTGCTGAGACAATTACAGTACTTCATCATCATTTCAAAGTAGGTGTTCAACACAAGCTAAGTGTTCTACAACCTGTGTGGGTAAGTGATCTAAAAATGTTCAATGTATGAAAATCTATTAAACATTGTGTGGGTAAGTTATAAAAATGTTCAATGTGTGAAAATCTATTAAACATTCAGAAGGATAACAAAACTCAAGATGAAACGTTCAAACATCTTGAATCCTTTGGCACGACAATGTCTGCATCTCTCCATTTTTCTCTCTTACGAAACATGAATCTCTTAAAAATGTTCAAGTGTTAGCTCTATCTTTTTTACCATCTGCTTGTTGTCCACTGAAAAGCCTAAATCACACGTTCAAATCTGGCTACTCAAATACAGTCTAGGTTTATGCTAATAAATTTGGCATCCTGTGTGTAATGTGAAAAAATGCGCACCAAAGGTTTGCACCTGCTGTTTTTCATTTGGGGATGTAATTCTCACCTGCGAACATCATCTCCCTCACACGCAGAGTAAGACGTTCACCCATTATTGCGAAGTTGATATATTCCACTAGATGTGCAAAGACTGTGAGCACAGCAGCAGTGCAAAAAAGCAAGCAAATTTTGCGTATTTCACTTTTGGTATAATTGTAATCTGCACTATAGAGAGACACCATGCCTTGAGTGATTCCCAGGGCAAACAATGGTATTTGGGCTCCTGCAAATATTGCTCCCAACGTACCAAGGACGCCGTACATCCAGTCTGGGGCAGCCATTTTGACCAATCGAGTGAAAGAAACTCTCTGAGGTTTGTCCATCTCGTTCTTCTCTAAACCAAAACGCCTGGAAATTGTTCACAATGATGCCTCCTTCTCCGATACTCCGAAACTGAACGTTCTTCGCGAGATAGAGGCACCATCTCTTGAAACCATCGGACTGCATCAAGATTCCAATAGATAACGTCAGGTCAGTCCATGTGCATTTAAGTATGGCATAAAATTGTACTCAACTAATCTTGCAGTAAAAGGATTTTTTTTTCTAATCAAATCCATCAGGGACTGGATAAAGTATCCTCTCTTTCACATCAAATCTGCTAAGAAATGGGCAAATTTTTCAGGCAATCAACCCAATCAATAAACACCCAACAGTGTTCATTGATTACAATATAAACTTAGATACATATTCAGTACAATATAAACTGAGATGTGTTCATTGATTACAATATAAACTTGGATATATATATTCAGTACAATATAAACTGAGATGTGTTAATTGATTACAATATAAACTTGAATGTGAGAAGTGTTCATTGATTACAATATAAACTTGAATATATATTCAGTACAATTTAAACTAAGATCTATCTAGGATCATATATTGCTGGATGCAGTCCATAAGTAACAAAAAAAAATGTTGCATTGAGTGTTTCATTGATTTCATTATATGTTGCGTATATAATATCCTTCCGGTGGTTTATAACTAAACTTATATGAGAATTAATTCAATACGATCAGGTACATTATTCTGGTTTAAAAGGGTATTATAACATTTAATATTGCTCCTGATTTAAAATGGCATTATAACATTTAATATTGCTTCTCGGTAGATGTAATAAAATGATGGATGAATCCAAAATTCATATTTTTGCAACCACAATATTCAGGTCTATAGGTTTATATATTTTAAAATTTTTTATGAATTTTTTATATATAGGTTTATATATTTTAAAATTTTTTATGAATTTTTTATATTTTAGGTTTAATGAATTCTTTATATTATATCTTAAAATTTTAGGATGAATTCTTTATATTTTATATTTTTTTTTATCTATTGACTAAAATAAGCTAAATATACTATCCAAATTGATTTTATGTTAGAGATAACTATTTTTTATTAACTATATACCACTAACTATTTGGCATGAGTACACTCTGCTAGTAAGTCTTGCTCCGGATTATCTGTTTATTTGATCACCTCCAATTTCTCTCAGCATTTTCTGACCTGTCTTCACAGGGATGATGAGAAAAGTCTGCTATGATCAGACTTTGTTTTTTCTTTCTATCTGATTGATGCAGTTCCCATGACATTTGTTATCTTGTGATGTACTGGTTGATGATGTAGTTCAGTCTTGATGCTCTGTAAACAATGTCTTTTGATCCAATTTGAATAACAAAGGCTGGTATTTTTTCTTCTGAAAAAACTATATACCACTAAATACAATTAGCATTTCAAATTAATATACATTCCTTGCAAAGAAAGAAAAAAAAGAAGTCAATAAAAAGTCAAGATTCGGTAGAAGGCAATGATGTTGAAAATAAGCCTAGATATTTTAGGAGAGCAATAGCTGCTGGGTGCTTATTGCTCTCAGATATTTTAGGTCATGACATTGATGTGAAAAACAATCTAGAATAATTAAAGATTTTTTTGGTCTTCCAAGGTGTTGATGCTTTATGTCTCTTTTTCTTTTTAGTAGTGAAAATTGTGGAGTAAATATGGATTATAATGCTTTAAAAATTGCTAAATGTTATATATAAATTTAATTTCTATTGAGAATAATATTCATGATTGTTTCTGTTCAGATTGATTTTATGGGAGTCCTCCTTCATTTGATGATAATCGAAAATTTTAAACTTTAAAATTTTAGATTAATATGGTAATTAAAACATAGCAATAACAAATTATTAAATAAAGGTGTAGTTCTAGTTTAATGACTTCATCTCTTGACTCCATCTGGTAACCTGAGAAGTCCATGCATCCCTTAATAAACTTTCTATTTGGCAGGTTAGTATCATGAGAACAATCAGTTAGGTAAGGTAGTTCCAGGATGATAGGTTCAATGCAATCTACATGTTCTCAAGAAAATTTGTTTCAATCAAGACTCTAGCAACATGTGAGTCATGAATTTCCATTAAACTGTATATTAGTAATTTATCAATATACCAAAAATACCAAAAATATCTCTATGAATATATTCTATTAATGTTAATAATATGATTGTTGTTATAGGTGTAATCTATTAATGTTAATAATATAGTTATTGCTAAGCAATAACTGTACTACAAAATGCTCTGCACTGCAAGATACAAGATAACCATCTAAAATGATAAAAGATATAACCATCTAAAATGATAAAAGAGAGTTGCAAAAGGCCACGATGCCCCCTTCCCCACACCTTTTCTGACGAGAGAGCGATTGATCCTCTGCAATACCTTTACTCGATTCCTGCAATTTGACAAGGGCTGCATATGCTCCTCCGTCTTTGGATATCAGCGTTTTATGATCGCCACTTTCCACAATTTTCCCATCTTGAATTACTGCTATAATGTCGGCATTTATTATAGTGGATAAGCGATGAGCGATTACTACTGTTGTACGCCCAACCATGATGCGATCGAGAGCTTCTTGCACACTTTTTTCAGATTCTGAATCCAAAGCACTGGTGGCCTCGTCCAGGAGGAGGATCGATGGATTTTTAACTATTGCTCTAGAGATTGCTATTCGCTGTTTCTGTCCCCCAGATAACTGAACCCCTCGTTCACCAACCTGCCAGGTTGAAGGATGAAATCAGCATTAATTGGGTGAGAGAAACTTGGTGCTGTACAGCCCAGGTGGGGAAGACCCTATAAGCTATAATTCTTCCTGCCAGTGTGAAATGGCGAGCAATACTCTGCATGCAGCAGAGTATTGTTCTCCGTGTGAAATTTACACTTGGAATTTAAAAAAAAAAAAAAAAACTCTCTATGTTTTAATAGATCCTGATTAATATGGATTATTTATGCCAGTTGATTATCATGTAAATTACTTAAACAATTAGAGTTAGGAGATTTTCTTGTAAATCACCTGTATTTCATAGCGATCAGGAAGATTATTAATGAAAATATCAGCATCTGATAACTTTGCAGCCTGCGTTATTTCATCCATAGTTGCGTCATCCTTGCCATAAAGTATATTCTCCAGAATGGTCGTTGCAAACAATGCAGGTTCTTGATTGACCAGACCAATCTGCCCCCTTAACCATTTTAACTCCAAACTTTTAATGTCATGTCCGTCCAACATCGCTTGACCTGTCAAGACTCAAAACCATAAAAATATATGTTTGCCAAAACCAGAAAACTATATCTTGCCCATGTTGATATCAACTAGAAGAAAACGGTAAAAAATAGAAAACTTAGAAGGCTAGTTGACAACAGTACCTGAAATTGGGTCATAGAAGCGTTCAATGAAGGAGATAACAGTGCTTTTCCCAGATCCACTGCCACCAGCAATGGCAACCACCTTCCCCGCTGGAATACTGAAACTCAAATCCTCAAATATGATAACATCTGGACGAGATGGATAACTGAAGCGCACGTTTCGTAATTCAAGGTTTCCCTCTACGTTATGTAGTCTGGTGCCTTTACCAGCGCTAGAGTTTCCAGAAGGGCCTCGATTTATCATCTCAAAAATAGAATACGCAGCACCTTGAGCCCGTCCAAATGCACTTATACCCGGCGCTGCTTGTCCAAGAGACCTGCACAAACTCTTACGGCTAAGTTCGCATGATCATCACGCAGTAGTTGGAAACATGAAGGTGGGAAAGAACAGCTATTGATAATCAAAAAGAACATTTATGCTCGTTTTGCAAGCAAGGAAAAGAGAAGAACGAGGTGCATGTGATACTAAATTGTAGTATGTATAGAAAACTGAAACAGAAACAGAAATAATTGATTAGGCATGGAGATTTTAGTAGCTTAACGAGTTTGCAGATAAAACAAACAGGCTAGGCCTTTAGAACACCACTCCACTAAATAATGACTAGTTTGAGTCCAAGACATGTTTGTGAGAGAGTTGAGGTGATTGAATGGAAGAGGCTAATTCTAGCAGAGATGATTAAGGTGATTCCATGGAAGAGGTGTTAAAAAAACTAAGACCGCTAAACTTAAGTTACAGCTCAGTCAACAAAAATTCAGGTGGATTTCAACATGTTTTACTTCCACAGGTTTTACTTTGACAGACTTATTGGAACAGACTTACTCGAGGGTTTTACTTTGACTGGTTCTACTTGGACAGACTTATTCGACCAGACTTATTATTGGAGGGCTTTTGGACTTAAGTCTACCACTTTTTTTAAAACTTTATTTTTTATTAGGTGAAATGATTATGGATTCTTTGATTGTAAATGTAAACAACATTTATTCAAGTAACTCTGAAGAGAATCAGAAATTAAACAAATATGTATTCAACCATAAACTATTTGATTTATATAACAGAGAACTATATCTCTTCAATGCAAACTTGAAAATTTACAAAGATATTAGATTCTCTATTTGATATACAATCTTCCTCTTCTATTTATAGGCGAACTAGAAGTTGCTTCTCACTGAATCTAGTGACTTAACATTAAAGACTATAATAACTACCCACCTAAAAACTTAAGTTCAGAAATTTAATTCTACTGGTTTACATTACAGAATAGTGGACTCTTCAGTGTCAGACTGTCCCACAAAACTAAAGTGAATGGACTGAAATCTAATTAGGATATGCAATTAATTAATATTTCCACCTAAAATCTGTTTGTAACTAAAGAGATTTGGTCCTTTGGAAGCTTGATAAATCTTTTTTTAAATGTATCTATGCAGGTAAATAAACCCATGAAACTAAATTTTATCTTTGTAAATCCATATGTTCTTATACTGAAATCGGCATCCAGGTCAATCCGGATCATTAGTGGACGTTAATAAAAAGCGTGATAATTTATAAAGACGCCCGATTAAAAATACTCTGGTGAAATGGTAGATTATCTTTCAAATTATTGCTTACATTCCACTCATCACAACATTGAGCATGGTGGTGAATGCTTCCCCGCTATCTATTACCCGATTGTGTACAATACGACTTGTGTACCAGAGCAGCAACGCCCAGGACAAGAACAGCAGGCAGTGCGTGGATCCCAGGCCCAGACCTTTAGCTAATCCGCACTTTTTTCCAATTGTATACGTCTTCTGCAGAGCATTTTTGTCTGAACTAACTGCCTTGTCCTCTCCAACGAATGCATACACCGTCCGCAGATTCCCAATTACCTGCCCAATTCAGTAATATAATAGAATAATCAAAGCAGTTGAATAGAAAGTTGCAATGGTACCAGAACCAAGAAGCGCAACAGAAATAAAAATTCATGAGTTTCTAGGACTATCAACTCCAGTGAAAACAGTTCTGCCAAAAGGATTTTATGTGATTTCGGTTACAAATTTCTGCCAAAAGTTCCCCATCAGGTGCGATTCGTGGTAACATAGTGAGAAGCTTGAAAGCTTTATGAAAAGGGCCTGCGAATGCACACCTCTTCAGCGATTCCCCCTGCCTCGATGTAAGCCTTTTGACTGCGACTCGTGAGGCCGGTCATAACGAAGGCATACATACCCCCTGCAAGTGCAATCAAAGGTACTATCGCCAACGTTACCAGACTCAGCTGCCACACCGTCGAGAAACCCACTGCGAATCCGACAACGAATCGGCTGATGAAATGAAAAAAATTCCCAACCTGCAATAGTTCCCTGAAACCAAATCAGTCGACCCGCGTCACCTGCCCAACGGCTCGCCATGCAGGAAGCAATCAAATAACCAGTATGTATTCATCAGTTCACCTCACCTTCTCAGAAATGGCATCCTGCACGATAATAATGTCGTTGGTGATTGCAGACACCACCTCCCCACTTGTGGCATCGGTGTCAAAGAAGCTCACGTCTTGATTCAGCATCGCCCGCATGTATGCCAGTCGCATGCGAGTAGCCTGCCGTTCTCCGGTATACATCCAACAAGCCACCTCTGCCACCAGAAGAATTGATGTCACAGAGAATTTTCTTTATAAATCAATAGAAACCAGATTCAAAACAAAGATCTCTTACCAGTCCATGACGAGAACAGAACTACAACTGCCAAATAAACGAATTCCAGCGCATACTGCACCAACAACATACATACACACAAATAAGTTCTTGGCATCATTATTTCACCCAGGTTATCGATTCAGCTCAAAAATTTGAGGGTGGTGGGACTGGAACGAGATAACTTACATGGGCAACCTGGCCAGAGACAGCCGGAGGATACAAATAAGCAAGGCCAAGACAATTAATGATCTTCCCGAAGAAAATGAACCAGATGGGGATAGAGGCCCCATGAGCGCAAGCTCCCACAAGGCCAATCGTCATTAAAAGGTAATCCCAACCATCTGCAAATGAGAAAAGCTTGTAGAACGCTACTTTCTGTTTCTTATTCGATGTGGGATCTGATTTCTTCTCCGCCGCCTCAGTCCGTTCATCTCCTTGTGTTCCATTGTTTCCATTAGACATTGTTGCCACAACCTATTTTCAGAGACTCAAAGACCTTGGCATACCCTGGCTGAAAAATGAGAAATATAGCATAGCGTTGATGGGAAAGACTCACTACAACTACCAACGGCATGGATAGAGCAAGAGAACTTGGCTGTAAAGAGAATAGGTACGTGGCCAATGATTAATGAGGTTTGAGAAATCCATGTAGTAGGGGAGGATGGCGGTCAAAATTAATCAGCCTTATAGAGAGCAATGATTGCTGCTCAAAATACTAACTGGCATATCCGGGCTGAAAAATGAGAAATATAGCATAGCGTTGATGGAAAGACTCACTAGAACTACCAACGGCGTGGATAGAGCAAGAGAACTTGGCTGTAAAGAGAATAGGTACGTGGCTAGTACGTGGCTAATGATTAATGAGGTTTGAGAAATCCATGTAGTAGGAATGATTAATGAGGTTTGAGAAATCCATGTAGAAGGGAAGGATGGTGGTCAAAATTAATCAGTCTTACACAGAGCAATGATTCTGCTCGTTGATGATTGGATCTCAAAATATTAAGCTCTAATTATCACCAATGAATCTGCAGCAATAATCATTACTTAGTGGTCAAGTGTAGTTGAAGCCTTCAGAGCCCTTCAAAGGCCATTTTATCCTTCATAGAAGGTCACAAGGAATTTTACGATGCAAAAAAAATTTAGTTTCATTTCCAGCCCGTCAATAATGAAATTGAGTAAGCCTTGGTAAATTTGCAATAGAAGGGAAGGTACAAAATTTCCCCTTCCAGGGTTTATCAATGATTCGGTGGACTATGGAAGAATGGGGACTCATAGTCTGCCCAATTTCCCTCAAATAGTTGGATCATGGATGAGGATGTCAACATTATCAATTTCCTAGTTTCCTCTTAAAATGTGTTGTTAAAGATATATTAATAAATCTTTATCCGTTACTGAACTAGACTCATTGTATTGATGATGAACCTTGATAAATATTTATAATGTTGACATATCAAATGGAGCCTACAATTACCTTGGATACCACTCCTCAAACCTATCAGCACAAAATTTAAGAGAAGAGATAGTAAATATGTTTTTTTTGTCAAAATGACATTTTTGAATATGTAAGGCCCACAAAGAGTTTACAGTATATAATAGTCCTTGTATTTTGTCTAAACTTTTCACATAAATATAAGATGGAATTTTGAAAAGATAATTGTGGAAGCCCTCTCAAACTTCTTCTTGCGTGAGATCTAGATACTAGTAAGATCCACATTGAAGTTTAAAGGATATTTTTTCAATGAGTTTGAATAATAATTATATGCACCGAGTTTTGAAAACACAAATGAGAAATTTTCAAGTGTTCTAATACTTAGGTTTATTATGGTGAAGAGGATGCTTAGGGATTAGGTGGAGTTTGAAATTGAATGGCTACTTACTCACGAAGTGGGTCCATATGGACAAACATATCAATTAGCTTTGTGATGGTATTTGTTTACAACTTTTTTTGGCCAATGATTTTAATTGCATGTAGAAAAGTTCATTTCAAAACATGTAAGGTAAAATGTCACAGAAAATTTATTCTTCTATTTATTTATTTATTTATGTTGTTTCTTTAAACCATTGGTTATGGTAATGATCAAGTGGTCACAACAAGGATCAACAATTTTAAATCTTCGAGGGATGTACAATGTTAAAAGTACACTAGTTTTAGGTGGATATGTTGGCACTGGAGAAAAACCATCTTTTTAGTTTTTGTTATTAATGTTAGGAATATCATGCCTAATCTCTTTTGACCTTGTCACATAGCACTTCTATTAATGGAGATCTTTTCAAAACAATTCTAGACACAAATAAGCTTTAGTACCCCATGAGGCTACTTTCATCCCCAATTTCATATTATGCATTCAAATAAGGTCATGAGTAGTT
>LPNX010451203.1:11492-32014 GCA_001517045.1 Pseudotsuga menziesii
AATTTCGAAGTGATAAATCATCATGTACATGATTTACCTCACTAATTCCATGTAAATATTGAATCACTTGAAATTTCTTTTTATTGTCATTTTTTTCTATATAGAGCTTTTAATAAATAATGAAATTTTATTATACACTTACTTTTTCAAATGAAAAGAATAATTTATTTTTACATGTCAACATTGAAGTGTTCAATTTCTCACATCCCTTCAAGGTGAAATGAGACCCTGCCCTTCAAATTTGATCCCTGGTCACGTGCAAGTAGTTGGGCTTTCAATCCAACATTTGATCTGGTCTTTTCAGCGTGGGTTTATGCGAGGGTTTTTGGGTGGCCGTCTCACCCAGAAAATGGTGCTTCCTAGTCGGTTTGCCTATTCTCATGGTATTGAACCCTTGTTGATTGTTGATTGTGTAGTTGGTTGCTTGGCGTGCCGTTTCGTTGTTAACTAGTGTTGTTCATGTTCGACCCACCTCTAGCCTTGGAGCATCCCTTCATCACGTATAGAACTAGTCTTTGTGTGTTAATGGCTCGTTTCATTTGTTTTGGTTTCAACATTTTCTAACTGCACGTGTTTTCCTGCCAACGTAGCTCGGTTGTTGACCTTGGCTAGTTCTTGCTCGTGGAGCCTAAGTGTGGAGTTAACTGCATCTTTGGTGGATAATAGTCATACACTGATGTTGTTGTGTTTTCCTGGTAGGATTTCTATCGTACAAGCTGATGACCCTTTGTGTTTATCAAATACCTCTACTCCTAGCTAGAAATATGTGTGCTTTTGTATCCAATGTGAGTTCTTCTATGATTTGTGCTCGGTCACGATGAACACATAATTTCTCTTTGGAATTTTGAAAGATTTTTACCTAATTAGTTTTGAAATATTTGGGGCTAATTTGTTAGACCCTTGTTGTGCTTGTAAACCATATTTATCATGGATTTAATGGTATCTCTGTTCGAATTGTTGCAATGTGCATGTAATTTGGTTATGTTATAGCTTGTATTGTTAGAATTGGCATTGACCTTAATGAATTTTGTTGTCGAGATTCTATGCGCATATTTTGGCATTATACGGCCCCCATCGTGCTTGTAATTGGGTTTTATTAGGGGTTTAATGCTTTTGTTGGTGGAATTGTTGCAATGTGCATGTAGTTTGGTTATGTTATGGCTCGTACTATTTGAATTTGCACTAACCCAAAAGCATTTTGTTGTCGAGATTCAATGCATATGTTTGGGCTCTATTTGACCCTGGTAGTGCTTGTAATTCAAATTTTTCTAGGGCTAGAGAGGATTGACGGTTCAAATTGTTTAAATGTGCTTGTCATTTGGTTGTGGTATGGTTGTAATTGTTTGAATTTGAACACCACCATTGGGCATTTTTGGCCATATTAGGGGTTGGTTGTTTTATCATAGATTACCCTCCATATTTGTAGCACGACCATAATGATTTTGGTTAGTTGGCTTCAATGCACATATTTGGGCTTTGTGTGACCTTTGTTGTGGTTGCAATTTGGGTTTTCAAGGTTTTAACAGTTTATATGTTCGAATTGATTCAATGTGCTTGTAGTCTAGTTATGGTATGGCTTTAACTATTTGAATTAATATGACAAGTTTGAGGTGACACTAATGGCAAGGTTAGCGGGGTTTAATATGTATATTAGGGCTTTGATTATTCCTCAATGTGCTTGAGAATTTGAATTTTAAGGGCTTTAGAGTTTCCTTTTTTCGAATTGATTCACTGTGGTTGTAATTTGGTTATGATATGGCTTTAATAGATTGAATTGGCATGGCACCATTGGCATATTTGGCTATATTGGGTCTTGGTTGTTCTGTGACAGAGTATCATCCTTGTTTTCATTAACCCTAGTGGATGGGTCAACGAGATTCAATGCACATACTTGGGATTTGTTTGACCCTGGTCGTGTTTGTCTTTAAGTTTTTTTCATGGCTTTAGAGGTTAGGCTCTGTTATAACCAGGGTTCCTTGATATTGCAGTTTAGGTATGATATGGCTTTAACAGTTCCAATTGGCATGGTACCATTGGCATATTTGGTCATATCAGGGCCAAGTTGTTTTGTGACAAATTATCCTCTTTGTTTTAGGTGACCCAAACCAATGTGCTAGCAAGTTGCAGTGTGCATATTTGGAATATGTTCAACCTTGGGCGTGCTTGTATTTAGTTTTTTTCATATCTTTAGAGATTTTCTCTATTCGAATTGTTTCAATGTGATTGTAATTTGGTTGTGTTTTTTCTTTAACTGCAATGAATTCTAAGCTTCTATGTAATTTGGTCATGTGATAAATTATGGGCTTCAATGTAAATGTAGATGCAATTGTATTTGTAATTGTATTGCCATAGTAAACGATAATAATCATGCTATATCATTAAATAAATTATGAGCTTCAATGTTGTGTAGTTGCAATATTAGTTGTAATTGTAGTTGTAAAAATAGAATTGTATTTGTAGTTGGAATTGTTGTTGTAGTTGTAATATGCCTCTGTATTTTGTCTGATATATCATTTACCAATATACGGGATTTAATTCCAAATGTAATTTGTCGGTGTCTTTGTATTTATAGTTTTCATTGTAATTGACAAACTCAGACAGTCGTGAGCTTATTGGTGATTGTTGGGATGTTGTATATGCAGGCTGATTTAGACTTGTTAGGAAGACAGGGTTCAACTCTCAATTGTCCAAACAATCCAAGATTATATTTGCTCACTTTCCATATAGTGTCATGTTGATTAGATAATTGCTTATTAGATAACCAGTAAACATACCCTGATTATAAACTTGGAAATAAATTAGGCTTGACATTGTGCGGGTTGACTAGCAATTTGATTACCATAATGAATGTGTAGTGTGGGTTTCATTGGCTATTTTATAACCAAGTATGGGTGACAACACTTTATTTTATATTAATAGTATTGGAAAACAAAGCCTTGAGTTTGAGATAAGACTAGGATCTCGGATTTATAGGTGAAAAATCCCTTATGGCCTAGTTTTGATTACAACAAAACATTGTTGATTTAGCAAAATCCACATTGGATGTGGTTAGGCATAAGCATAAAAACATATCCATGCATATATAGAATGATTGTCTTTATTGCCCAATATTCTAGGGTTCCCTGCATTTGCATCAACAAAGTAGGTTGAACTACTTGTATTTGCATGATCTGAATGAGTTGAGTTGTGTGCATTTGCATGTTTTTAATGGGTTCTGAGCTACCTACATTTTCCGGAGGCCAATTTTTCCTGCGACAACCCTGGAGGATTGAAAGGGCATACTTATGACTGTTCCCCAACATCCATGTATTAACTGTAGGAGTTGGAAATGAATGTATCATATTGACCCTCCCAGTACCATGAAGAAAGTGGGGCACACAACCAGCCTGATGATATTGGAGGATATGGATGTTTATAAGGTCTTGGAATAAACATGTATTGTCTGCAATTTGAATGATAGAATTGGACACCATCTGCTCCTCCATCCTACCTTATTCCTCTTGTAGTATATGTTGCCCATTTTTTCTCCTCCATCCTACCTTATTCCTCTTGTAGTCTAGCAAATTGTTTATGGTGCTCTTTTTATTGCTTATCTTTCTCTATTTAAGGCCTTGCAAGTCTCTGTTCTTTGACTAGATAATCCTTGTAACCTTTTTCTCATTTGCAAGATCCTTATTCATTTTCTCTTTGTTCTCACATCTCCTTTTCTTTTGTTTTACCTCATCTAACAATGAAATGTACTCATTTGAAGTGAGTAACTATGAACTCCTACTTAAGCGAAGAACATATGTTGATCTTGTCATTTCATTTTCTAGCACTCTCTCCACTGGAAACCTTAGGGATGACTTGAGTGGTGTACCATTGAGTGTATGAGTATCAACTAGGAGTTGTGTTACATCTGCATTGTCTTCTTCAACTAGTTCTTCACTACCTACGACGCCTTCTTCTAAACCCCCAACGTCATCCACATAATAATGGACAAGTTCATTGTTCAATAATGTTGACTATGAATGCATGTTCATGCTTTCTTTGTTGGTGTTAGTAATAATATGTTTGTTCATCTTCATCATGGATTGCATTAAGCATTTAGGTTGCTCCACTTGGCTTGGCAATGTCAACTGCTTTTCATTGCTTCATAATGTTGGCAACCTTCGACCACATTCATTTCAACAATCTCCTTATGAACTTCATTTGTGAATATGTACATGTTTCATGTGATTGAACAACTTCCATGACATCTCCACTTGCTTCATTGTTACATTGAGTAGCAAGTGTGGCATGTTCATAATTGTCACCCAATGGTTGGAAATTTCTTGGAAATGTCATTAAGAGAGGGATAACATGTTGTACATGTCACATTTGCATCTTATTGGACATGTACCTCAAATACTTGGCTACAATCCATATAATGGAGAAGAGCATCATAATCTAGTGGACAGATTCCAGTCTGCCTAAATCCAACCTTGATATTTCAGGGAGTGAGAGGCCTTTTAAATGAGTTATTGTCAAGTTCAACTAATTCAAACCTTTTTACCTACACCCTGGGGTTCTTTTCCATCCACGTTGTTCTCTTAGACCTTAAACAATATTTAAATGGCGCAAACATACTCACATCAGTGAGATGCAACCTATGGGTGGTATGTGCAGGCAAGGTTAGAAAATCAATGCCCATGGTGTTTGTTGCTTCAATGGTTTGTAGGGATATGTGGCTCCATGGCCATTGAATATCAACAAGTGTATGTTTTAATGTGATACACCACCTGGTACAAATGCAACAAAGTGGCACAACCAATTCATAGACAGTTCTTTGGTCAGCCATTCATTTCGATGTGCAGCTATGCATGCTCCCACCTCATAGTTCTTGATTTTCACCCGAGTCTGTCCCTTTCAAACAAATAAATCCCGAGGATTGGTGTGCACTCACTGCATTTATGCGACACGTAATGGTTATCAACACCTTACTCTTAGGTAGAATTTTTGGCACATTCTTACTACCTCTCCTAGCGATTACCCACATGCCACAATTTCTTCTTGCTCGTAACCTAGTTTCATCATAGTTCCATATATGATCTAGACTATATGAAAGTTTTTGATAAGCATTGGATAGAGTGTCATAGAACTTAGAAACAACTGTAGGGCGCAAATTCAAGTCTCTGTCTCTATCCAAGCCTTCTGTAGTTTGGAAAACAAGTTCTAGATGTCTTTTCTTGAACCCTAGCCACCATGACTTCTCAAGAAATCCTCTGAATGGATTCAACATTAATTGGTAGATTTGTGCAACATTCAACTTCAACTATATCAATTTTATCATGTGGCCCATATCAACTATCTCCTTACACCAACTAACCACTTCTTTCTCTTTCTGTGCAGTTAACACTGTGAGAGGCCCTTTCCTCTTGGTATGAGTGAGACTATTTAGCCAATAATGCATTGATTTTGGTGAAATCCCCTACTTTTTTGCAGTTACTCTCACAGAATACCCGTTGAATTCGACATCATCAATGCGGCCTTTATCATGTCCTCTTTTGTCCAACTTCTAATAGAATTAATTTTTGTGCTTGAACCAAATGTGTGCATTGTAGGTGCAGGGCGAGAAAAACCATCAAGCTTTGGAATGCTTTGGTCTTCATCACTTTCTTCTTTGTTCTTGCCAACAACAGTCTAATGTATCTCCTCATCTGATGAAGTATATTGTAGCTATGCACCTCTACCTACTCGCCTTTGTGCCCTCCTTGTCCGACGAACATAATTCCCTCTTGCCATTGTTACAACAACCTATATGAGAACAAAACAGAACTATAATACAAAAAAAAGTGAGTTAAGGTCCACATAAGAGCCTAGCAATAGGAAATTGATAAAGGGAGTAGTGAACATACTACATGCCCATTTTTTATTATTTGCTTAATGTTAATGACATGATAAATGTACAATTCATCCCCTACACTTCGCCTTTGCATCTCTCGGTTCAATTGTAAATTGTTTATACTTGAGTTTGAATGACTCCATATGTTGATTGTTACAGTTATGGAATTGGATATGGCGTGGACAAACAAATATTGTAATTGTTTCAAATATTTAATATTCAACATTTAACTGTTTCATATTTAATTGTTTTAGCTTGAATATGGTATGGACATATGTAACATGTAAATGATGGAATACTGAAAGGAATAATTTACCATAACAAATCCTTCAGCCTTGATAAATTGAACATTTACACGAAGCAATTTACCATAATAACTATTTATTAATTGAAAACTTCATCATTGAAAAAACAATATTCAACCATAATAGTAAATGAAAGTTTTCAAAAATAGAGGTTAGCACCTCATAAAATAGTATAGTCGATAAGAGAACAATAGAGGGGTTAGCTTGGACATGCACACTATGATGTATTTAAACTATGTCATATAAATATTTAGAAAACATTGATTGTGCAAAACCTTGAGTCAAGGATTTATGTAAGGGACTCATCTCCTAAGTGGTTTCATTTGTGAAATGAAAAAATGTAAAATGAGTTAGATTGTTGTTCATTTATAGTAGGCCACTATTAATTGTGGATGTTGGATGTCATTGGCTTGGATAGCAAACTTAATTTTTTGAATGTGTGGTTGTGATTGATTGTAATATGATTTAATTGTTGGCATGGTTGATCTCTTTGCTTTTGATGAGTTTAATGGTTGATTTGATCATTCTAATGGTTTGGTTGTCATTAATTGCATTGCAGATTGCAATGTTACCCTAGATCAACATGATCATATGATAGAGTTCAATGGTGTGAAGTATCTTTCAATCTCAGCTTACAATAGTCAAATGGATGTAGCTTGGGTGGTTGGGAGGAATGAATGTTACCCTCCACACCAAGGTTCTACTCTTGTAAGTGACATGTTGCTGTTGTGGAGCTGTAATAAATGTTTTGAGTGATGAGCTGACCATACCTTGATTCAGTTTGAATAACTAACAATAAGCAAGAAAATAAATATTTTTTATGATATTGATTTTATTATCTAACTAATAAACAGTAACAACAATAGTCACCTTTATTTTTTCAAGTAGGTAGCTGCAGCTGTCCGAGGAAATGGCCCTGGGGCTCCACAGTCTACTCCACTGGTTGTTGTCATATAAAGGAAATGAATCCAAATAAGTATGAAGCAAGCTCAAAATACAAAAACTGTTAAGTCAACTCCCTGCACTTTGCATTATTGGCCAAGCTAAGAGACAACGTTGTACGAATGAAGGCAGCTAGAAATATACGAGTGATATAAATTTGAATTCACACTTTGGCCGTTGCGGCTCATGATTGCGTTGTCGTGGATTATGCTCATTCTCATTAATTCAACTGTTCTTCTTTCATATTCACCTTATCTTTCCAAATTCCCACCTCTCTGGTTGCTGAGAAAACCCTTTCAGCTGTTAATACCATTAAAGAAGCCGGCATTAAGAAGCCTTCTGGCGGGTGCAGTATAAGCGCTAACCAAAACGCCCCCAACCCGCCGGAATCCGGCAGATAAATTATTGCTGAAATCGTAATTTAGAATGCTCTGTGATTGTAATTTCAAGAATCCGGCAGATAAATTATTGCTGAAATCGTAATTTAGAATGCTCTGATTGTAATTTCAAGCATCTGGGTAGTTTTGAAATGGACCATTTAGTTCAGGACGGCCGCCTATTATCGCCCAAATTGCAAAATTTCATAAACAACCATTTCCAGAAAAAAATTTAACCGGTTTTCATCGAAAACTTGCCGGAAAAGCGGGGCGTTTCAGTTGTCGTTTATCCTACGCGCTTCGGGCGAGGGGCACTGTTGGTTGACTCCCTGCACATTGCATTCTTCGCCATGCTAAGAGACAACCTGAACAAATGAAGGCAGCTAGTGATATAAATTTGAATTCACACTTTGGCCGTTACAGCTCATGAGTGCTATGGCGTGGATTATGCTCATTCTCACACACCTCATTCGCATTAATTCATCTGTTCTTCTTTCATATATACCTTATCTTTCCCACCTCTCTTGTTGCTGAGAAATCCCTTTTAGCTGTTAATACCATTAAAGAAGCCGGCATTTATGGATATCCTTCTGGCAAGAGGTGCACTATTGGTTGACATTTAATGTGCATTTTGACAATGCATTTACAGAATGTGCTCATTCTCACACACCTCATTCGCATTAATTCATCTGTTCTTCTTTCATATATACCTTATCTTTCCCACCTCTCTTGTTGCTGAGAAATCCCTTTTAGCTGTTAATACCATTAAAGAAGCCGGCATTTATGGATATCCTTCTGGCAAGAGGTGCACTATTGGTTGACATTTAATGTGCATTTTGACAATGCATTTACAGAATTTGTTTGCAACACTTTTGCAGAGTATTTAATACTTTACTGCTCACAACATTAAACTATGAGTTTAAGAGATTATAATGGTATTACCCGTTTCCATCAGGGATGGAATTTTACGGGTAAATGCCTGTAATGGGTCAATTTATCCGTCAAATACAGCTAAGATTTTAGGGAGACCGTCAAAATCTGGCTTAGAATACAGAAAACGTTTTAGATTTTGATTGTCACCCGCAATTTTGACGGGTGTCCGCCATTTGAAATTCCAACCCTGGTTTCCATTTTAGATGAATCTTTAACAAACAATTTCATTTACATCTTTTGTGTACATAGGTAAACAATAAATTGTCAAATGGATGTAGCTTGGGTGGTTGGGAGGAATAAATGCTATCCTCCCCACCCAGGTTCTACTCTTGGAAGTGACATGATGCTATTGTGGAGCCCTTTGTAATAAATGTTGTGAATGATGAGCTGGCCATACCTTGATTCAGTTTGAATATCAGGTTTGTGGAGTAGCCCTCTAACAAATGGTAAACCACATTTAAAAAGTAAACAATAAATTAAATTAATTATAATAATTTTCTTTTCATTTATTTAAAAATAATATTTTTGATCAATATTATAAACTAAAATAATCTACTTTTAATTACTTAAACATGAAAGCTTTCGAAATCATTATTTTTTTTTATAAAAACTTTTTATCTAACTATAAAACATTGCATTGTTATTATTATTTTTATAAAGAAATTAATTAAATATGGATTTTTTATTTAATAAATAAGATTATTTTTCTATTCTTCTACATTTATCTTGATCAAAATAGAATGATCTACTAGATATTTTAAATATTTTACTTATTGCATGTTAACAATAAATAAAGTTTTTGTTCATTAGCCCCTCCAAAGATGACATTTATTTTGATGAAAATAGAATATGTTTTAAATATTTTACTTATTAGTTTTATTATTTTCATCTTTTTCTATTATTTTATTTAAATATATTTAAACTTTTGAAATGTGTAGAGTGTATCATTTTGGTGTTATACCATAAAAATAAAGATTAGATAAATAAAGGGAAAATAAATTAAATGTATGCAAACTTCACTTAGTTAAAAGGAAAGTTTCTTATTTTGTTTTTTACTTAATTTTGTTCCATATTTTCATTGAAAACAAATCTCAAATTTAGTTCAATGTTCCATATTTTTTATATTTTACTTATTTATTTTAATTTCTATGATTTTTTTTTCAAAATCTTATTGGTGCTATACCATAAAAATAAAGATTAAACAAATAAAGGGAAAATAAATAAAATGCAAGCAAACTTGCATAAGTTAAGAGGAAAGTTCCATTTTTTGTTTTTTACTCAATTTTGTTCCATATTCCTATTGGAAACAAATCTCAAACTTTCTATTGAAAACAAATCTCATCCTTCATAAGTTAAGAGGAAAGTCTTAGTTTTTTAGTTTTTTACCTAAATTTGTTCCATATTCTTATTGGAAACAACTCTCAAACTTACTATTGAAAACAAATCTCACCCTTCATATTGGAAACAAATCTCAAACTTACTACTGAAAACAAATCTCACCCTTCAAATTGGAAACAAATCCATACTTTTTTTAGAAACAAACCTCATGAATTATTTGTGCTATGATTCTTCAAAAGCTTGATCTATATGATTACCACCAGTTCTTACTAGGGATGCACAAAGTGGCTCAAGACTCTCCAAAGCAAGTGCACCACTCCTTCTTACCTGGGATGGATGCACAAAGTGCGTCAAGGATATGCAAAAGGTAGTTTTATAGTAGTACAAAAAACTATTCTTAGAGGTTCAAATATCAATGACTAGAGGTCCATTCTTGGTATTTTTTATTTTCAGATATATGTTTGATTGTAGTGTTTCAAGAATAGTTGAGTTGATTTTATTCTATTGATGTTCAACTTCAAGATTTGTTGCGTTGTCTTTTTACATTACACAGAGAGTTCAAGGGAACTCGAGGCAAGGATGAGCATTACTCAGACATGACCACAAGGATGTACAACAAAGATTGTGAATTAATGGGGTTTAATGTGGTTATTGGAAAAAAATAAGACTGCATATATTCTCATGTATAGTGCCCATCCACCTTATCAGTCACAATGCATCCACAGTACATCCAAGACCAAGAGAAGATGCCCCTCATCGTTGATTCACTTCATCAGCTCGATCAGACTTCATTGCATATTCCTTGGGCATTAACTACAATCTACCTTGATATTCATTTAATTTAGTTAACTACTTACTCCCTTCTCTTCCAGTTTTGCTGGAATCGTCGACAATTGTGAATATGTGATGTAGAAAATGGTTTATCGTGCTATTAAAACATGTACAAAGATTCACACATAGTTATTCAAATCCTGTCAATTCACTTCACTGAAAAGTATTGTAGACCTTTGGCGAAATAACATATGCATCATGGGTTCACTCTCATTGGGCATATCTCCTTGAATCTTGCTAGAAAAATATGGCTGAAATCACTTTTTGTAGTCTTTGTTGTTTTTTTATTTATTTCAATGAATTTAGAATGATCATTATAGTATAAAATTGCATTCTGAAATGGCTAAAATTGAAATTTTAATTTGAGACTAGTTTTTAAAGACAAATTTTCAATATTTTTCTGTCAGAATGGAAGATGGGAAGAATAGCAAAAAGAAAATATATGAATTGACTTGTCCTTTCTATGTCAGCTGAGGAAAATTCATTTTTATAGTGAATATATTTGGACATATTTTTGAAAGAGTTGGAAAATCTTGGACTTCAAATATAGTTGGTTACAAACAACATATGACCTAGTAATATGTCTTGTATTTCAAATCATATGACTGTCACATAAACTTGTATTATTGTTGTTTTATATGTCTTTTATTTTTATGCTTCCAATTTTATTAGAAAATATTATTCTATTATTTTTTCATAGGCGGGGACTTTGTTGCTCGCAACCCTTGTTACATATGTTAACAATAAATAAAGTTTTGTTGATTAGCCCTTCTAAAGAGGTCGAATATTGTTTTCATTTTCCATAAAACAAATTTTGATTTAAAGGTTAAAAGAAATATATATTTTTAATTGTTATTTTTTAATAAAAATTAATTAATTTCCCTATCATGGCTTGGATGCTATGAATTATGTTATGTACTTTTTTTTAACATAAATGAGAAGGGGTATTGTATTTATAAAAGGAATAAAATATACAAAGTAGTAATCAAGTCTTCACTCTTTCAAAACTAGAGATTTCAAGTTCTCTTTAACCTCTTCACAAAAAAAATCCTTGAGGCATTCTCTACATAACAAGTCTCGTAACTTACATTGAAAAACAAGTCTCGTAACTTATTCTAGTGCCTCTTACAAAGTAAATCCTTACATATTGATTACATAATAGCAGACAAAAAAACATGAAGATGGAAAAACAAAAAAGAAAGAGTCTTCAATCCTAAGGTATGTCCACTGGGATATCTTCATTTTATTGGCTCTTTGCACCTTGAGTGGCTGTGGAAACTTCTTCCTTTGGAGATGCAGTCGCAGGCTGGTCCGCAGGATGCAGTCTTCTTACCAAACACCGTAGGTATGTCATGAGCCCGTTCATTTCTTCCTATAGCCCTTTAACCATTGCCACGATACAATTTTCCCACAACACCAACCTTTCTTCCTTTTTCTGTACCAAGCCTCCCAGATAACTCTTCATGGCCCTGTTTTATCTAATGATGACTTAATATCATTACTTAATATGTTCTTTTATTTCGAGTGGTATCAGTCCTCAGTTAATTCCCTACTTGTTAATACATGCTCGAACCTACGAGAATTAAATAGGTTAGCGAGATGGTTCTTTGGTGCTTAAGTGGAAGAGGAAATTACATGTGCAAATTTAAGTAGACACTAGAAGGGCAATAATTCAACCTTAGTGTTTTAACCAAGTACACAATTCATCCACAATTTAAAGTGATGATCATCATTTAACTTCAATACAATTTCTACACCACAAATGCCATTTTTTGTAGCACCATCAAAGAAGCCAGTAGCATATGTGAGAGCAAGAAGAGTAGTGATTTTTCGAGGTCTTTTTATAATATCAATTAATGCATAATCCTTGTATAAGCTCAAAATTCTAACACATCTAGCAAAAACATTCAAAGGTTTGCCTTCAAAAATATAAAATTTCCTAGCTTTCCATACATCCCAACAAACAAAAATATGAAGTGTTCTATGTGTGGAAAGTTTCATAGCCAAAGATTCTAGATTTTCTTCCACAGTCATAGATCCTCATCTCTGATTCTAAATTCATTCACGCACTTCATGTGATGAATATGGTACTTCTAATGAATGTGTGGCAGTGTTATTTTTATATAATATATTTTATAAAAGTAAAAGTCATTCAAACTTCAAATCATGTATACCTATGTAATGAATGTAAATTATATATTATATATAAAAGTTAATTAGTATATTAAACTTATTCATATATATTATTTATTTATATTATATAAAATTTATTATAACACTAAACAATATATTGTTATAATATTTTTTTTTTCCATATATAAGTAAATATGTACATAAATTTAAAGTTTAAGCGTATAAATTTAACTTTTAGTGAAATTAAATTAAATAATATTCATTATAGTTAATTTTATTTAATATTTATTTTTTTAACATTTTAACTTATAATTACTTAAATTTTATTATATATATAACTCTAATTTAAGTTTATAATTCAAAAATAATGTATTTTACTTTATTTTATTTATTAATACACTATGTACTAAAAGTACTTCTATTTCTAGTCATATCAAAGACATTTTTTATAAATTTTATTTCTGAACTTTTTTTCAATTTAACTCAACCATAGTTACATAGATTGTAGTGCAAATGGTGAGTTGTAAATAAATCTTCCCCACAAAACGCATAACTCTTAATATTTTATTATATCTCTTATGAGGCCCATTTTAGACCTCAAAATTCCCCTAATGACATGTTGTTTCAACAACAGAAAGTGTACAAGGTAGACGAAACGAGACTGCTATGGTCCAATTAGAGATTGTACGTTCCATAAAAAGGGGACATTCGGTCCAGCATCCTCACGGAATTTCATCAGACAACCTACTCGGGGCATCCGGGATATCAAAAGATGATATCCGTTGTTAAGAGACACTTTTTCGGGCCTAAGTTAAAGGCCGACATAGTGTTGTTTATCGCGAAATGTTAGCTAGTCCAAGTTGAGCACCAGCATTCTTCGGGATTGTTGTAGTCGTTACCCATTCTGGAATAGAAGTGGGAGGTCATTAGTATGGATTTTATCACAAGTCTACTTAAGAGTAAGAAAAAAATGATTCTATCTTTATAGTAGTTGACAAATTGTCAAAAGAAGAACACTTCATTCCAGTGAAGTCGACCTACAAGGCAGTACACATTGCCGATATCTTCTTGAAGGAGATATTTAGATTGCACGGGATACCCAAGGCAATTATATTGGATTGAGATACTAAGTTTACCATAAAATTTTGGAGATCTTTATTCTTCGGATTAGAGACGCAATTGAACTTTAGTACTGCTTATCACCTGCAGATAGACGGGAAGACAGAAATGGTAAACCATATTGTCGAGGATGTGCTTAGGATGTATGTCATGAACAGCCCCACTAAGTGGGAAGATTACCTGCACCTTGTAGAGTTTGCATACAACAACAGATACCATACTTCCGCAAGGATGAGTCCCTTTGAGGTACTCTATGGACGAAAGTGTAGAACACCGGTTACTTGGGATAGTCTGGTGGATCGGCTCATGTTAGGGCTTGACTTGTTAAAGGACTTGGAACAGTTGGTTACCAAGGTCCAGGTGAACCTTAAAGAAGCACAAGACCGCTAGAAAAGCTATGCAGATAAGAAAATAAAAGATAAATACTATCAAATAGGCGACCATGTCTACTTGAAAGTAAAAGAAAAACGAAGCTCGTTGAGCTTGGGTAGGTGTGGTAAGTTAGCACCTAGATTTTGTGGAACTTTGAGATACTAGCCAAGAGAGGGCCAGTGGCATATGAACTAGCGTTAACCGCTCACATAAGATTCCATAATGTTTTCCATGCATCATTATTAAAGAAATATGTTTATGATACTAAACATGTGATTGATTGGTCCTTACTACAAGTGGAACCTGAAGGAGAGTTTTCCCCTGAACCTCTTCATATAATTGTTTCTTGTTTCCAAAATTTAAATTATTAAGATGAATTACTTGGTATCATTGCAAAATACAACATTTGTTTTTCTTTACCTTCCATTAGAAACATTTTTTCCTTTTATATTGTAGAAGATGATATTCTAGAATTAAAACTCAATTTTCAGAAAATGTTGCATTTTTTTTTTGCATCACAAGTTAAGTTCATGTGCATTCCAATTAAAGAATACAATGGGCATGGTTCCAACAGATTTGTGATCTTTAGTGCAAATTTTGGAATCAAACTTTCATTTTAGAATCTCAAATTCTTGGGGCTATTTTCCTCTCGTAAGGACATTATCATTTTCATGGCTCTTGTTATTATAAAAAATTTTCATTTTCATGGGTTTTGTTATTGTAACATATTGCATATTCTCATGATATGCTTTATTGTTAAAAAAAAGACATTAAAGTGGCAATAAGTGTGAAGAACACCCAACCATACTGAGAGGGGGGGGGGGTGAATCAGTATTGGTACCAATCAAACTTTTAGGACTTATGCAATTTCAATATTCAATCATAAATTTAGGATAATCACAAGATACACAAAGAAATAAGATTTGTTGCACTTGTTGAATCTCCAAATATAAAGAAATAAAATTATATTTAAAATTTTGTGCTACAACACAGGATGAGTACACCAACAAAAGCTGGTATGATAGAGGCTTCAACCTCAAAAATTGATCTTCTCAGCTTCAAATTAGGTACAACCTAAGAAGTTTTCCTTGCTCCACACTTTGTTTCAATACTCAAAATAAAATTACTTCAATTCTGACTCACGGAAATGATGCAACCCAATCTTCAATGTATAAGTGTTGATATGATGCCAAACCCTCTGCATATAATAATTGGTGGAAAGGATCCTGTCGAGATTGTAGAAGTGTGCTCATCATCCAAAACATGGTTTTGTGGTAAAACTAAAATCCATCCTAAGGAAATGTCAATGCTTCTTTCATCTACAATATAAGTATTGAGGCGAGGGACTGAACAACATCTTACAAAAGGACAAAACTAGCAAATCCTCCATGACTGCATAATATATTCTCTTCCTTTGGCATCTACATTATAGGGTGACACCATGAGAATAAAACTAGCCATAACTTGCTAAGTCCAAGGCTCGAAACAATAGACTATGCTTATACAAACTTGACAACCTAGAGCTCCACAATACTGCCAATGAGAAATGTTTACCCCAATATAAAACAAATGTTTACCCCAATAGAAAAGAGTGGTATTTAGGTCACCAGCTGAATACATTCTTTTTAGTATCCAATCTTGATTGTCCTTGGCTTCTTTGGGCAACCATCAACATTCATGGTAAGATCTAGATAGTTTTTCCCCTTTTGATAGAATGTGCAAACCCTTGTTTCAGGTGTTATGGACATTTTTAAGCTATTTTTTGAGCAGTGCTAATAAACAACACCAAGAGGCATCTTTGATTGGATGTAAGAAAATTGTGGGAAATTTGGTGATGAAAACAACAACAAAATAACCTTAGTCCTAAACTATGGGCATAATTTGGATGGGTTTATGCATCCTAGCAGTAGTTAAATTGATCATCATTAATTTTGTGCAGTCAAAAGGAATGAACAATGGTGAAAGAATGTAGTCTGAAAATTATTTGGGCCTCAAAGCAGAAATAGCCATTCCTCAGTTGTGCACTTGTCCATGTTCTAAGCACGTATTAGGGTATTTTCATGAAACAACATTCACCTTAACAATCAAGGTTGATAAGGGCACATAAATTCTGTCGCATTCGAATAAAACCCTTTGCATATAATAGAGACTTGGTGAAAGGATCTTGTCCAGATTGCAGAAATGTGCTCATCATCCAAAACATTGTTTTGTGGTAAAATTGAAATTTGTCCTAAGGAAATCTTAATGCTTCTTTCTTCTATGATATAAGTATTGAGGCGAGGGATTGAACAACATCTTGAGACTAATGGAGCGGCTTGTTTTTCCTAAGTCATACTTACCTAGCTCACCTGTTATCATTTAGCTACCAGTCAATATTTTTTGAGCAGCGAACAAACATGTGGAAGTAGCCACAACACGTGGAAGATATCGTGTTCTACTCCTTCATAATTCGGGTAGCTCAGTCCTATATCAAACTTTGTCACAACGTATTTGAGAATCCACAGTAAAAAAGAGAACCTTTTGTGTTTGATGCTAAGATATATATGAGGTGTAAAGCTATATACAAATTGACAGTTACAAAGGAAAGAAGGAAGATCATATATGGAGAATATGACAACAGATTCGTTTGAGCCAAGATTTGAAGAAAGTACAAGTGCCCAATCTGCAGCAAAAGAGATTAGTGCTATTGGAAGAACCAATGAAGAGAATGATAGAAAAGGCTTAGCTTCCACTTCGTAGCATGCCGACACAAATTTTAGCATTACAAAAGATGACAATGATCGAATCTCTATACAAGATGCAACACTAGCTATTCTAAAATCTTGCTTATAGGTTCTAACTAAGGTGTACCCAGATCTATTTTTGAAAAAGTGTCACATTGTGTAGAATCATTGCAAATAGTGGGTTTATTAAATGCCAAGAATGGAAAAGAAAGAGTTCCTTTTGGAGAGAAAAGTTGTCCAAAATCTAGGTCAAACATAGAATTTACCAAAGGAGTGTTGTCCTCCAAGGAATCAGTCATCACGTCTCACGGTCATAAAAATGGTGCAGTTAATGGATTGATGTTTGCAGTCATTGGAACAAGGCTAGAAAATCATCAGGAACTCCTTCCATGCAAGGGATAGGTAGGTTCAATGATGCACCTTGGATGTGTTATTTAATGGGCATGTTCTCACAAATCTTGTAGTTTTTCCTCGATAAAGTAATCCTATACAGGATGGCAGAGGGGACAGGAAACCAAAGTTGTGACTTACAAAAACCCTAACCCTAAAAATATGGATGGTTGTCACGTACTAGTTTAATAATCATTGTCACGTACCTGGAGAGGTTGGATTCATAGTTAAAAGCATCAGTTTGTTGAGCGAGTTGGTACTCTCAATTTGTTGAACAAGTTGGTACTCATGGATTTGGATGTTGTTGATTTGGACATTGCCAATGGTTTATATTACATCTGGATGAATCCGCGGACCTCGGTAACACTTTTTGGCAAGCGCATTTTGGAAAAAACAGAAAAACGTACCTCGGTCGAGGGTTTAACAAGCCCTCGACCGAGGTTTTAATATCTCGACCGAGCTTTTATCAAGCCTCGACCGAGGTTTTGTTCAGCCCTCGACCGAGGTATTTATTAACCCTCGGTCGAGGTATTAAAACCTCGATCGAGGGTTAATAAATACCTCGGTCGAGGTATGGACTCGATCGAGGTGCCTGTGTTGAAAAAATTATAAAAGGAGGCCGCAGGGGTAGAAGGGAATAGTTCTATAATAGGCAAATGCATGGGATATGAAAACATGTGTTTAGCTAAAAAATACTTTTAGCGTATATGAGGGGCCTTAATAATCTTCTTATTGACTATCCACTGCTACATATATTTGGTTTTTTTATGGAATTCTCTATAGTCCCTTCTAGTTCCAAGTGGTACACTGTTTGGTCTAATTCTTTTTCTTTGGGTAAATATGGGATTTAAAAAAAATCCTCTACATTCAAATCATTTGACTCAAGCATAGGTCCTACATTCTGTTGTATTCAATATTCTATCCTGAGCTCCGGTGGTGATGCTAGGTTAGAGTTTCATTGATCGTACTTACATCTTCAATTATTCTTGCGGTTAATCCTCTGATTAAAAATGCCACATAATTCTTTTCTTTGTTGGGGCTCTGTTCCACATAGATTAGTCCTTTATATAACTTCTTTCAAGGTCTTTGGCAATTTCCAGAGGCATAAGGGAATGTCCATATCTAGTTAATTCACCTGTTACAATGCAGGTTCTAGCACCATTTTTTTTAATATGGCATCGAAATTCATCAAAGGAAGTGAGTAGTAATCATTAACATAAGTTTTGAAATTCATAGTAGCTTGCATGATCCATATTTATGTGAATAGTATTCATTAACGTATGTTTTTTCAATTCACAATCGATATTTATCAGCCTTTGGTGGCAAACATAGTTTCCTTCCTCTGATTTGTGTCATTTTCTTTCGATGATCTACTCTAGATAATAATTCAAGAACATTTTCTTCTTCAGTGCATATATTTATCTTTATTTGATTATTTGTTCTCTCTGGTAGAGTTGATAACCTTGCATTATGTTTATTCAAGAGCTTTCTTTTCTTCTTTAGAATGGAATTCTGATGCAAAAAAGTGTTTAGAACTACCCTAACTTCATTTTATTTAGTCACAAACGTAGAAAGCACATGATCTTTGACATTAGGAACATAATTTTCATGAATATTTTCAAAATATTTTTTACCCTTCAAATTTTCTTTACGGTGGGGGAATAGAAACACCCTTACTTTACTAACCAACCAAGCACCCATTGAAGCAGGGTTGTCTTTATTTTTTCTAAGATATCAGATTGGTATACCATTTATTGTGAGATCATTATTGTACATCCCCTTTAGTAATTAAGTTAATCAGAGAAGAGGATCCCAATAGGAAATATAAATACATGAAATCGACTAGGGAAATTGAGGAATATAGTTGCATGTCTTTTCTGGATGTATGGGTCACTAAGAAGGACGACAAGTTTTTATCACATCAAGTATACTAGAAAAAGATGCATATACATAGGTATCTGAACACTAACTCACATTACCATCCTGCACAAAAACTTTGGTGTCATAAACACACTTGTTGTTGGAATTTAATTTATGATACACAAATCTGCAATCCTAGTGAGCAAAACCATTACTAAAACTAACTAAACACCTCTCAAAATAGTGCATTGTTTAGACTCAGAAACCTAGACTATACTCACTAGTGAAAACACTGCATTAAATGGAAAAACTCCCAACAATGGATCATTATGTGTTAATATGCATAAATATTAGAATTTTGGAAATTGTAACATCATGTAGATATCAGCACTAGATCACACATAACTTTTATTACTCAGATAAGAAGTTACAAAACCAATAGCTCAAAACTGAATGTCTCACCCTCTCGCCATGCCTTTCTTTTATAGACTATGAAAGGCTATATGGCTTACAAAGATAACTTCTCCAATGGCATGCCTAGATTAGGAGAAGAAACCCATAACCTATCTAGTGTTGTGCCTCAATTAAGAGAAGAAACCCTAACCCCAACCTATCCCTCCCTGTATAGATAATGTTTCCTAAATTAGAGCACCCACTAAAGAATACTAGATGCATCTTCTTTCTTAGAGATAATGCCCTACCTAATTATGGATATTTCTTGATCCATGTGCCCCATCTAAACATAGAACACCAACTAACTAAATATTAGAAAGGCATGTTCTAAATATTGAAAAAGCTAAAGATAACCCTGCTTCTAAGGATAGCACATGGGTGCTTGGTTGGTTAGTAAAGTAAGGGTGTTTCTATTCCCCCACCGTAAAGAAAATTTGAAGGGTAAAAAATATTTTGAAAATATTCATGAAAATTATGTTCCTAATGTCAAAGATCATGTGCTTTCTACATTTGTGACTAAATAAAATGAAGTTAGGGTAGTTCCAAACACTTCTTTGCATCGTAATTCCATTCTAAAGAAGAAAAGAAAGTTGTTGAATAAACATAATGCAAGGTTATCAACTCTATCAGAGAGATCAAATAATCAAATAAAGATAAATATATGCACAGAAGAAGAAAATGTTCTTGAATTATTATCTAGAGTAGATCATCGAAAGAAAATGACAAAATCAGAGGAAGGAAACTGTGTTTGCCACCAAAGGCTGATAAATATCGATTATGAATTGAAAAAACATATGTTAATGAATACTATTCACATAAATATGGATCATGCAAGCTACTATGAATTTCAAAACCTATGTTAATGATTACTACTCACTTCCTT
>LPNX010451222.1:7745-82417 GCA_001517045.1 Pseudotsuga menziesii
ATGGAATGTAGACGAGACACCAAAGCTTCCTCCAAAGATTGCTTGTATTATGGCCCAACTAGGGCAAGAACATTACAATGGCAAGAAGAAAATGAGAGAAGAGTGAGTAGATATTCCGGCAGCATAACAATAGCATCAAAGAGCATGTCTAATGAGGGCGTGAGACCCTCATTATATAGTTGAGGAAGACCCCAACCCCTTGAAGATCAACGGCCAGGATTAGATCCAGATCTAGATTAGATCTCCACCACTAGATCTAGGTATTTGACTTTTTACTACTCTCAATCAATCTACACCCTTAGATCGCTTTTTAATCCATGGCTTGAGTGCTTGATCCATGGTACGTTAGGGCATAATTCCTCCATAGGTTTGCCTCAGTGAGGACTGTCATACTTTGTCTTCCATCATCACTTGAAAATTGCCTCAGACCAACGAAGAATAAACAAAACAAAAAAAGGATTTATGTTCTGCTGCTGCAAATTTTGGTTTAAAGACTGTGGACAAGCCTCCAAAACAGTCAAAGAATTCAGGGCTGAGTATATGCTGCAAATTTCGGACTCTGAAAAAACGGGTGTCTCCTACTGCTGCCACCTCAGTCTGCAAATTCGGCCCTGCTGCAACTTCTGGTTAAAAGAAACAAAGCTTCTCTGTTGTTCGAATAAAGGACTGTGGAAACCCTAAGCAAACCCAAAACTGGGCTGCCAAAAACAAAAATTGACTGCTGCTAATTTCGAACTGCTCCACATGCTACTGCTCCTTCTGCAGCTGCCTCAGAGACCCGAAATTCAGAGCTCAATCTTCACCGAAAATCCACTCAAGAAATGAGGACATCAACCTGTTATTTATAGTGATTTTCCATAATAATTTTACTGAGCCGACATTGCAAATGTTATTTTAAATTAATATTTTAATGTTTCACCAATTTGGGAGCCGACCTGCTTGGGTTTTTATTTATTTATTTACACTTTATATTCAATACACCTATCACCTTGTGACTGGGCCAACACGTCCTTTGAATAGGCATATACTAGTTTACATAAACTGTTTTATTTGCATGCTTGTTTTGGTCCTTCTTCACACAACCATATTAAAGGCCACGTTAGGAACTTAGGGCTTCCTTGAAGGGTTTCATTAAGCAACTATGAGAGCAAGAGCTCCTTCATAACTATAAGAATAGACAACAAGGAATGCCAAGAATGCATATCACAAAGAGTGTATATGCCAAGCTCCAACACATATAAGGGTGTGAAGACACTTATAACGGCTTCTCAGCCGTTCACATGGGCATGGGTTACTTTACCATAATCAACGTATGTACATTTATCTTGCGGGCTATAGATCAACAAGCAACCATGTGTATTGGCTTCATGACCCCATTAGGCCACAAATGAGCACAGATTGGGTCATTTGGTCCATCTTGTCACCTTGCCAAATCCTTGACCAACTTGTGCTTGCTAAGTCTTGCTTGCCATCAGTCTTGTAATTTGTGCCATGTATTGACTCTTTGCCATGTCATCTTTGCCTTGTCCTTGCTTGCCATCAACCTTGCCCTTTGTCTTGTCACCTTGCCATGTCATCATCCTTCTCTTCATTTTCCAATTTATCTTTTGTCATTAATGTGTTGTCATCAATGACAAGCATATTCATCACCATCTCCCTTGGGGGCTTGCGTCATTGTCGGTGGTGTGACTCTTTTTTCCTTTTTTTTGTTTTCTTTTGCTTTAGTTTTATTAATTGTTGGTTTGGTTTTACTTGCTTAGTTAGTTTCCTTTCAGTATTTCCTTTTCCCAATAAAGTAAAGAACCCACTACACTTTCCCGAACTACGGTACTTCTAAAAAGGCTTGCCTGAGTAGGTGGTATTCGAAAAGAGATTTGTAGTTTAGTAATTAGATAACATTTACTTTTCTTGCTAGTAGTTTAATTTTTGTTAGTGCTTTATTACCAATAAAGTAATAAATTTTGCTACTTGTCTCTCGTATGCTCTTGTCCACCGCAGGCTTGCCTGATTTGTTGGACAATCAGAAAGAAACCCGTAGCACTTTTATTAATTTCCACGCTTAATTAAAATTAACTTCCCTTCAGACAAAAATTCAACATCTTACGATTTGTTGTTTGTGGGCAAAGTCTGCAGCGAAGAGGATACTAGGTAGTGACCGTGGGGATCCGTCAGGTTACACCCTAGTTTGGTGTCAATGTTGTACACACCCCGCGACTCCAATCAAGCCCTCCTCTTCAGCAATCCAAACCCGTTCCACATACTTTAAAGCATATCGGAACCTCCCATCCCTCTAATCCCCTCATCCATAATAATTAAAACTGACCAAGAAGCATTGCAAAACATTCTCTTTCAACGGACTCCATTTACCCTTTTCGGCACTAGTCTAGTTAAATGACATTTTCCTTAAGTGAATTCAATATGCCGTGAATGGTTTACCATTTACATACTGTTGGTTTAATTCATATGTGATGCTCTTGTTTCAGCGATTCATTTCAAACTCCTAGATTAAATTTCATTTTCGTAACTTATCGTAGCGGCCTTAGTTTATTTTCTTAGGGGCCACCCACCTTGGCTTCGCTAGGAGTTGGCCTAGGCGAAGGAGTTCAGTGTTGAGTGACAATATCTCAACTCGTCAGTTGCCCCCAAGGATGCACCCAGTGGCTTGAAGATTTATGCCACATGACCCGAGGTGTGTATCAGGCGACAATAAGCGCTCCATAAAACCCTCCAAATGCCACCATACCATGAAACAAGCTAAGCGCTCCACCAGAAAATATAATCCAGTGATGAAGATGTTAAAGCACTTCACCAAAGAAACATGATCTTGAGAGTGAAATGCAACATCCTCATTATTAAACATCCACATGAGAGCATATCAATACCAACCACATCCCATATCTACTAGCTTGAAGATCCATCAACCATCCATATGCTAGAAAGTGAAGCAAAATTCTATCATCAAGAACCCAAAGCATGAATCATCACCATCAACCTATAACCCCTTGTTGGAAGTTTGATCAAATTCATATGTGGACGCCCATGACAATATGGGGGGTAACACATCTCAAGCTGCATGAGATAATAAAATAATATAATACGCCATGACATAGAAAGATGTGCTCTATCATCCACCTAGAAGAAGCCTCCAAGTCTGCCCTCCAAGATGCATGAATAAAGAAAATAATATAATACTCCCCTCAGGAGAGTGCTCCTCAACCACCTCAAAATAGCAAGTGTGGTCCATAAGGTGCATGAACATGTGCGCAACGAACTCATCATAAAGAACGATCCTCTGCATGTGTGAATCTATAGCTCCAACAAATACATGGACCGATGTGCAAAGGTATCATCAAAAGTGGAGCACTTCAACTCTTCTTCTCTTGGGATTCTTTATCCAATGTGTAACCAACTCATCCTTGTCGAATTTGACCATATCAACTCCTCAAAACATCATAAAATACTTTGCAACTGGTGACAATTCCTCAATGGTAGTGAAAGTGGATAGATCCAATGAAGATAAGCAGTCAACAACCATACCCACCTACCAAGTCAACCCAATGAATTCCAACCACGGGGATGGTCCCTCCGCTCAAGCAAAATAATAATAAATATGTGATCTACCTCAACACATGTGACAATGAGGGGGTGCACTCCATCAAGTGTTGTACCATGTAATAAGAAGATGCATTTCCTAACAAAGCACCACCATGGTACCAAGGTAAAAATAAAACATTAAGCTCAACCTAGGCATGAACCTAGGGCGCACCACCACCAAAGGTCTTACACCTCAATAATAAATCATTAAGCCTTAGAAAAGCATAAATCAACATCAAATTTGATGTAGTACCCCACTAACTTAAACTTACAAAATAATACACATCAATAAGGGTACCTACATTATACACAATCCCCCTATGTGAGGTTTAGTAATCAATGTTTTAAAAATCAATCAACTCGAACTCGGACTCGGCCAAGTTGACTGACTTGACCTGTGGCCATACTAACTCAACCATTAAACCAATTCGATGACCGGTTTGGTACAGAACCAACCAAGAAATTTATATTATCATTCCAAGTTAGCTTGAGTCATTGTCAAGCAAGTTGGCTTTTATCCCGAATAGTGGTACAATTTGTGGGAATCCTACAAAGCAAGTTGACTAGGCAACGAAGCAGGTTTAAAGTCTCAAGGTTTAGGTTGGTAGGTCATTTTTTTTAAATGAATTTAAGTGTCGTGTGTGGCATGTCTGGTCACACACTAAGTTAGTATGGATTCGACCTAGTTGACTGGTTTGGTAGCGAACCAATCGAGTCAATTTCTAACTGAACCAGTCTGGTACTGAATCGATCAACTAGTACTAACTCAGTTGAGTCCGTACTAATGTGTGAGCAGACAGGCCCCACACATGACACTTAAATTCATTTTTTTTAAATTGACCAAAGAACCTAAACCCTGAGACTCTAAACCTCCTTCATTGTCGAGTCAACCTGCTTTATAGGATTCTTGCAGATAATAACACTATTTGGGATAAAAAACAACTTGCTTGACATTGACACAAGCTAGCCTATAATGAGAATATAAAATTCTTCAAGTAAAATCCTTTTAATTAAATTTTTTATATTATCATTACTTGTTTTAGGATGTTTGCGAGGGTTTCCAACCTCATCAGACCTTATATGATGAAAATAGAATTTCACATCCCATTCAAAATTCAGCAGAGTTAGCAATTTTCAGAATTCCAATTAATTGAACTGCATCGAAACAAAGACGAGTCCACTAAACCATCATAAAGACGCCAAATGTCACACAACTCTTCTACTAAATGCCAACTACAAATGTTAAAAATAGGCATGCCAGAGGATGGTTCCGTAGCTCATGCCAAGGATCCCATTTCCAGTAGTGGTGATAGGTTTCATGATTGATCATGTTGGTCAATGATATTTAGTAGGATAGTACCTTGTATCACGTTGTGTTTTGGATTCTAGAGGCCATTTAAAGCATTGTTGATAATGTATTTTGTTTCACATATGTATTTCACTTACTACCATTTTGATATATACTCATTTGCATGGTATATACATGAGCAAACTTTGTATATTTTATCTCTAATAGTTTGGAATCTTTAAAATAATCTTTTTCCACACAAACGTTTATATTTTATGCATTTTTTAGTAAACCAAGTCATTAAATTTAAACCAATTTGAGCCATGGTCGAGTTCTAGTTCGAGTTTGAGTTGACCCTTGGCCAATTCCAAGTCGAAGTTTGAGACCGAGTTTTAAAACATTGCTATTAATGTTACAATGTTATAAACTTATATCAGCTAGGGAAATTCCACCAAAGAAAAAGTGTATCACCACACCACATCCAACACCATAGGAAAAGGGACATATACAGGTGCTAACTCCATCAAACATCAAGCATGTCCCCACTACACCATTCAACGAAAGGGGACCATGTAGAACACCCTCTCCTAGTGACAAACCAGTATCATAACACCATCATACATAGTCACTAGGATGCTCCAAGAAAAATATGACACATGTAGCAAGCATCCAGTGAGTGGTTCTGAAAGGAAAAAGGAAAAGTGGTTAGTACCCCATCCAAGCAGTGAGAAAAGAGAAAAAATAAAGAGAGCAATAGTTCAATTGGGCGTAAGCATGGCAGTAGTGGGTATTTGGCGTGTTTAGTAACAAAAATAAGAAAATAAGCCTCATCATCCCCCCTTATCATCTGGTCTAATGATCCCAGTTGTTATCACATATATATTGTAGTTGGGCTACCATGATGCAGCATACAGATTTATCTCTTTATTTTTCGAAGCTTTTCATTTAGATGGGGTTATAGCATGGATCATTGAGTTTTGGAGCCATCCAAAGCTTTTGTTCAACAACGGTTTTAGATTGTTTCCTTGCGAGGACTAAGATCCCCATGCTCATTGAGATGATTCCAGTGGTGACCTAGTTCAGTGGAGCAGAGTAGCAATATGATACACACAGTTACAGATGGGCATATCAGATAGACAGATATATGGCTCCTTGTTTGGATTTGCTTTTTGATGTATGTTAAACACCTAACCTTGTTATGTTAGGATGATCATGGTGATCTGTGCTTGTATTATATTTGTACTAATGTTTAAACCCGTGTTGTGAATGATTAAAGATTCCAATGTTGAAGACTGTTGCTTATGCCATACTCTACACAACATTTAAACCTTACTGCTTTGTTGGTTCCATGTGTCACTTGTCCCCATCCATACAATTCATCCATAAATTGGTTTTCTTCCCATGACTTATGATTGACCGAGACCTATGAGATTGAAGATCATCTTCCCTACTTTGACCCCTATGCATGATGGATCCCATGTTGTTTTGTGTCTCGACTCTGATTTGTGCAACAAAACCTGTCAAAGCCTTGATCCTTTTGGGCCAGGAGAACCCGCTAGTGTTGGTTGTTGAGCTTAGGTGAGTTGGGTTTTGAAGCCTTGACCTCTTGGTCGGTTGCCACCGATGTTTGGTCTTGACTCTTGACCGTGGATATCCCCCCCTAGTTACCCAAAGAGTGCCAGCTAAATCTAGAAAATATGTCTACCATCATTACATGCATTATGTGTTATATGCTATATACTGAGAAATACAATCCCTTAAATAAAAATGCAAACCGTGTCTTTAGACACAACTCAAAAAGAGCTATGAAATGAAATTGTGAAAGGCCAAAATAAAGCAGTGGATAAATAAATGTTAAATTTAAAGACTGATGGCCTTCTTATTGAAAAGTAATGATTAAGTCTTCAAGGAGCCTGCGGGTTTTTATGTGATATGGAGTAAGGGACAGCTAATTCTAAGAGTCCCCTAGAATCTCTTCACTATAGTTTCTTGTGTACTCAATGCAAGGGTCTTAGAAAAGATCCTTACGGAGCTTGATTGCTAGCTTGGATGTGAGTTGTAGACATGTTAAAGTTGAATGGACTCTTTTCAAATCAACTCATTCGCTTGTGAGACACCACCATTCCCTATTGTTTATATGTCATGCATATATCATTGTGGTTGTGTGTACTTGTCATCATTCGTAAAGATCGTATGGTCAACATCAACTATAAGTCATTTCCCTTTTACCTTAGCCTTGTTTTCCACCCTCGCCCGACACTAGCAAATTGTTTAAACTTTGTAAGTATGGCATATACAAGAGACTTCCAAAAGATTCAATGACTACTCCAAAACACAGGTATATATTATTGGTTGTTATTATTATTATTGTCACCATGATTTTGAATGACATGATTAAAGTTGAGTTTTAATATACATCTTGGAGCAGTTCTTACCTTGGATGCCAGAGGTTCAACTCAGTTAAGCATCTCACCTTTAGTTTGGGTACTTTGACCTGGTCAACCCAGTTGACCAAGTCAAACACAGTTCCCAAGGCAGTGGCTAGAAAATTGACAATGTTTATATTTACTCCCATACATGCCCAAGACCAATACTGTGGTTTCAGTTTTCCGAGTTTGGCCTCAGATTGCATGTCTAGTGATTATTATCACTTTATTATTGGTCAGATTATATTATTATTGCAATTACATTGGTTCTCCTAGAGCACCACAAAGTTCCAGGGGTATGAGTAGTCACTTGTACCATTCTACTATGTCTATGGATGCTCCTGTGCAGTCAATTTGCCCCAGTTCTTAGCCTAAATGAAGATATAATGATTTTTATGATTTTCAGAGGTTGTACCATCATAAAATGAACTAGGAAATCACTAGGAAAATCGGTTTGGCTTGTGTGGTCAAGGAAATGGCAAGGAAATCTATCCAGATGATGTATTATGGCTCTCCGGACACTTCTTTACCAATTTTAGTCAGCATTTTGTCCGAGATTAGTTATTTGGCTCAGTTGGTGAGGGCGTCCCCCAAGAGGCACCCCTCACTTTGGCTATGTGATGTATATCATTGATATATCTTATATTTTGATGTTGTAATGGAGCCTAGGAAGAATTGAGCCACTATAGCACCCCCCCCACCCCCCCCGCATTGATGTATTGTCATGTTATATCTTATGATATCCTATGTTTTGACTTAGACAAGGCATCATTGGGAAAAAAGTGTGCCCCCTTGATCTAGTCAACTTGATCCGTGTAAAATTGATCTAGATCAACTCATCATTGATGGTGATATAATATCAATCGTCAGATGTAAAAGTAAGCTAGGGTTTTTGTCTCTCAAAAGCTATATAAAGACGAGACCCCCCCCCCATTGTAAACCATGAGCTCTGGCATTGGAACTTCTAATAAAGAGATTTTTCTGGGATTCCATACTTGTGTCTTTGTGGATGAATGAATGTGCTTACGATTGAAACTGTTTTTCTCTTGCACTAAGTTACCCCGGCATGGTTTCTTGTATCTTTTTGTACCCAGTTTGATTTGCAGGTGAAGGAGGAGAATTGGAGAGAGGCGCACTGGTGGGGGGACTCACCCTGTTGTTGTTCTTTGGTTTGGTTTTATCAGGGAGTGGTTACTTCTTTATGATTCTTCATTTTGGTATCTTTTACTTCTTATTTGCAAATCTCAATCCATTCATCATTACTAATTGGTTTTCCTTGGTGTGGCAAGTAGAAAGGGGTGCTAGGGTCACTGAGCAAAAAAAAAAATTCATCAAGACCTTGTCCAGATCTCTCACGTGATCTATGAGGAAGCAGTCTCCGTCATCCAGGAAGATATATACAAGTTCCAGGTAAGTCTCTCGGCTTATTTCTCTGAGTTTTAATTTTCATGCATTGCACATCATCCACGTTGCTGAAAAAACCTCTGGTAGAAAGTAGGAAAATTCATCGATGCATATTGCACTTGGAATCTACAAA
Organism: Pseudotsuga menziesii; assembly: GCA_001517045.1. Classification (NCBI taxonomy): domain Eukaryota; kingdom Viridiplantae; phylum Streptophyta; class Pinopsida; order Pinales; family Pinaceae; genus Pseudotsuga; species Pseudotsuga menziesii. Next base: position 16,591 of record LPNX010451222.1, read on the forward strand.
TTTCGTGATCAGAGTTTTGTCGGCCATCACTCAAAACCCCTTCTCCCTCCTAGGCGTCATCATTGGACTCCATTTTCCCATATTAAAGTAGCATTGATCCCTAGGAAAAACGCCCATCTTTTCCTATCAGTCTTTTTCTAAGTGTTTTGTGTTTCCAGTTTTGCTTGGATTTTTGCATACTATCAAATCATTCATCCAAGCATTCAATCAAGTGTGCTAGAAGCCCTAATTCTCTGACCAAACCCTACCTTGGACATTTCCCTAATTTTTATCTAAATCCCCCCAAGGTTCTAGGTTTGATCATTTGAGTTAACACACTAACCCTAGATCTGACATCTAACTCCATAAGTCACTAATTCATTTAGCTTGAGTAACATTTCCAACATCTGTAACCACCTTTACTCAAGCATTCCTTAAATCGTGGCTTACTCCCTAAATCTAGGGTTTCCAGCTCTCACCTTGCGTACTCTATGCATATAGTTTGATCTAGTGATTTAGCTTTAGATCTTTCTTTTTAGGATAGGTCTGGGTCTCCCCCTTTGTCACTGGGGCTTTAAGGGCATAAAGCAAAGGATATCTCAACCGACGTGACAATCATCCATCAAGTGGGCGTTGGGGTATTCGTAGGTCACGACTTTGGTTGCATGTCCCCTCTGCCATCCTATATAGGATTACTCTACGAGGCAATTACAAGAATCATGGTAACATTTTTGGCGGCGTTGTCGAGGAGGTAGAGGCCTACCTTGGTTCGGCATTTATCCTTAAGTTCTACTCCCGTTCTCTACCAACATTTTTGGCGCCGAGGAGGTAGAGGCTTACCTCCCTTCGGTGTCTGTAAATGCTTCTATTTTCATATTCATTCATATCACATCTGGTTTCATTTTAGTCATTGCATTTTTCAAATGGCTAAGTCTGCACAATCACTACGTTGTTTCACTCTCTTACGACATTAACTTTTCGGTGAACACGGCAATTCGTTCACCAAGCGACTCCACAACACGACTCCCCTAAGGGACCTACCCATGAGTATAACCTTCGAAGTAGAAATAATAAAGAAAATTCTTTTTAACATATACCCAAAATCAGAACAAGAATGTGAAAGATCAGTCATCAAATTTCTTTTGGAGGGTCGTTAACTCACCAAGACAAATTTTGGATAACCCTCCCAAAAATTCTCAATCAAGTCCATTGTTTATCCGATCCAATTCTCCAACCAATAGTATAAACTCTTCCACTCCTCCAGCTAGTCCACCTAGAACAAATTTCCAAATGGCTAACGCTAATCCCCCAGTAGGACCTAGGCGCTTTGGGCACATAACTAAGCCATCTACCTTTGATTTTTCCCAAATCCAAGGTGCTCCTCATGACATGCCCGAGAAATACTTTGATAAACTTCCTAAGTTCAATGGTTCTTCTGTGGTTCCCATTGAAGAACATATTGAAGCATGTGGTGCCGAAGTTGAAGATGTATACATGAGAGCCCTTATGTTTTCATTAGAGGGAGATGTCGGAGAGTGGTTTAATAGGTTACCTGCAGGGTCAATAGATGGTTACGATGCTTTTACCCAAAAACTCATTGAATGGTGGTCAGCCAAGCCAGATAATAGGTTCCTTTTGAATCAGCTCTTTGAGATCAAGAAGAAGGAGAATGACCCAATACATGAGTTTAACGTTCAATTTGACAAACTTGTCTCTGATGTTCCCTAGGATTTAAGACCTACTGAACAAGCTGTCCTTATCCTCTACTTGAATTCCTTTGAAGGATGCTTTGTTCTAAATCTTAAATAAAAGAACCCAAATGACCTCAAGACAACTCAAACCTGGGCCAAGAAGGTAGAAGCTAATATAGCTTTTATGGGGAAGAAGAACTTCTTTGATATGTATGCTCCCAGTTCTTCCCGTAGTAAAGCAAAACCTAGGAAAGATAAGGAACCTATAACTGAAGATAAACCAACTCTGGAGGGAATGTTTGAAATGATGAAAAGCCTCACATTGTTTACCAAAGACATAGCACGGACTAGGGATAATGAACAATAGAAAAACTCCTATGGCCCCAGACCCTATTGGAACAATCAGAGAGGGACAATAGATGATAATAATAGACAAGCCCTTCGAAGAAATGAAGCAACATAAAATAAGAATGTGAACTTATATGAGGAACCTGAGGAAGATCTAGAATTCTTTGACCCTAAAGATCATGGGATAAATTTGGTTGAAGACTTCACTGATGATGATGATTTTGGTAGAAAATCACAATGTGAAACCTCATTCAATATGAGGTTTAACAGGTCCCAACATTAAGATGAATTAGTGTGACAAGGAAAGAGAAGAAAGGCAACTCCGAGGAACAAAAATGATTAGGAAGCAAAACTTAGAATTTACTGATACTTTCAGGCATACCATGATGAGAAGAGCAGCAATGCGTTTTACTCAAATGATGAATGAGACAATGGTCAGAAGGTAATAGTCAAGTTAGTTTATTCGATCTCTTCGACACCCACCTTTATAAGGACTCTCAATGACAGGTATTCTGAAATCCATCCCCTCCCAGCAATATAAGCTTTGTATAACCAGTTCCTTCCATTAATTCTTGCAAATGTGACTCTGCGAAATGATCAATCACAGATACCAGCAATAAAATTTGTCACAGATTCTATCCCTTTTGACACACCCTAATTTCATCTTTCAGAAACATGCTGAATATGAATATTAATGCTAGTAAGGGTAAGCTACCAAAACATTCACAAAAAATTAATATGTTCATGCAAGAACTTAAGCAAGATTCCAGCTTCCAATATCTTTATCTGGGAATGAACAACAGTGTGTCTGGTTGGCATTGAGCAAACCACAACAACAAATGGTTATTTTCACTGTGAAGCTAAAACCCCAGGGAGTAATCCTTATACCGAAATGGGATGCTCCCCCAGCGAAATTAAATACTAGGAATGTTAAGTGGAAAGTATTGAGCTTCCAACATCAGTGGGTCAATTACATTAGTATCTTGTATATTCAGCAACTCTCACAATAAAAGGACAATCCATGCAGAAGATAAATAGAACTCACTTTAAAGTATTTCTTACCTTTAAATCTTTAGAAAGTTTGATGATTTCTTCCCTTGCAGAAGCTAACTCACCAAAGACACGATCCTGCCAGGCATGTCATACAAACATTACCTCAACATGCTTACCTAAGTACTGGTCAATGTTCTTGATGAATTGCAGTAAAAACAGAAAATTAGATTACAAGTCAACCTTTGCATCACTCTCAGCATAGTACTGCCCAAGAACAGTCTGAAGATTCTGAAGCTCGACATTTTTTGACTCAAGCGCACTGACACAACCTGAGAGCTTTTGCCTTAGGTCAGAAATCACTTCATTTGCCTTTTGCAGTTCATCAATGTTGCTTTTCTTAATTTCTTCTTGATTTTCTATTGCACGTGCAAGATATTTCTCCAACTGCAAGACACGGTCATTTCTAGCGTCTAGTTGTGCTTGAAGTTCTGTTATGCGTGCACTATCTTGATCCATTTTCTCTGAATCTTCTAGCTCCTGAGAGTATGTGCATCAAGTGTGTCAGTTGCTTCTCAAAGTCAGTATTATAGATAATAAAACACAGCAACAGGGAGGGCATATTTTATCGCACCAACTTATACACAACTTCCTAGAATAACAAATCTAATGGCTAAAAATTCAAAAAGTCACATTAAAGTCCCAAGCATTCCTGGTTCATCCCTATTGCCTGGAATCTTCAAGAGACAATATCATAATGCCTTACTATTGAATCTAAGATACAATTAACACAATTTTTACAGCACACTCTGTACTTTTACTGATGCACTTTAAAGTTTAAGCTAGCAATAAAAGTCTATGTGTGAATACTACTCAGGTTAAATGGTGCATTTTGTAGCTCGGAGGTACTCCTGCATTAGGTGCCTAGGTGCAGGGGTCCGAGAAAATATGAAGTCTCATTAAATGTCATAAAGTGACTTTATGAGTTTTTATTTAAGTACTTTATGATTGACTTTTTAATTTCAAAGTGAGATGTACTTTATTATGTTTATAAAGTCACTTTTTAGTTATAAAGTGCACTTTTATAATATTTAGGGTAAAAGTGACTTTTTGAAAAGAAAAGATTTCTTATATTTGTTCACTTAGGGAATTTAAGTGAACATGAGATTAAATCCCAGCCTTAGATCTTGTGTCCAAGATCTAATCTCAGCCGTGGAATTCAAAAAGTCATGGGAGTTATCCTAACAAGGGAAATAAAAGAGACATGAGACTTCATTCTTACGTTTCCCAAGAGAAGTTGAGGAGAGGCACAATTACCAAGATAAGTTGGAGGGCACAAATTCCAAGAGAGTCTTGGAGGGAAGAGGAAGTGGCTCGAATTCCTAGGAGAGGAAAGCAAGACAGCAGCAGGAAAAGGGCTCGAATCTGAAGGTGGAGGCTTGGGCCCCAAGGTGTGGCACAAATCCCAAGGTGGGCATGTTTTCCAAGGAGCTGTACAGTCATCAAAAGTGTTGTTCATACTGCAGATTCTGGTGAGGCCGTACAGCTGAGGTTGACTGCACTGAAAACAAGGAAAGTGGCACATTTTTCAAGGCAGCTTCATGGCAGCTTAGTGGAGGCCATACTGTTGAAGAGGTCGAGCAAAAATATCAAGAGAAAAACTGTTGTAGCTGTCTGTACCTGTTTGTACAGTGTGGACAACCTGTTGGGCACATTTCTCAAGGCATCCTGTGCACAGTTTTAGAGGTGATACTCTGGCTCAGATTTCAAGAAATATTTCTGTGTACTGTGGATTTGATGACTACTTTACTGCTGATGTAATTTCCTGAGATTAATTACTGCTTCATAATAAAATCCTCTTAACTGGTTTTCCCCGAAGAGGGGTTTTTCCAGGGTCAATTTTGACCAAATACTCTGTTAAAGAGCTTGCTACAGTCTGCTGTAACAATTTCCTGTGTTAACATGTGGGACAGTCTGCTGTTATGTGTGACTTTCAGCTGCTTATGTACCTTACAGTCTGTATATTAACCCATGTCCTACTTATTTCCAGCTCAAACATACTGTACTTAAGAATTACAAAAACCTCAATGTACCTTTAGTAGCATGTTCCAGAATCCAGTTTATACCTTTTCCAAAAGATGCTGCTTAAGTCTAGCCAAGTTACGCACTGCTTTGTCCCTTTCATTGCTAACATTCTTTAAACTTTGTTCCAACTCCAAAATCTGCAGCCGATAAGCTTCTTCCATGGCTCCTAGATTTTCTGATAATGGTTGCAACTGCTCACCATGCAAGTATTAAATGATGTCATTTGCAGCATGAGTGGCATGCCAGCAGCAAAAATACAAATCAAAATAACCAATCGCATAAGAACGGTCATAGAAATCTCTAACATGTGACAACACTACAGCAGAAATTTCTAACCATATCAGAACACCACTAAAACAAATACCTCTAACTAATTGACAACACCACTCCAAAACAAGTATGCACAAATATGAACACGTAAAACTGAATACTCCAGCATGCCAACTTCTCCTTGGGAAGGCATCCTGGCATTTCTTGTTTGGTAGACAATTTACCCAAGCTCATAAACTATATACATACTATTTATGTTACAAATATTGTGTCGGCGAATATATCGCCAAGGGTCCAAAAAGAAATTATCAGATTTATCGGCGAAAATGTCAGCAAACATCGGCAATATTTCAGCAAAATAAAAAATACAAAAATGCAAAAAAATCAGAATATATTTGAAAATCAGCAAATATCGCGATAAAATCAGGAAAAAATCGCCAAAAAATCGGGGAAAATATCGGGGCGATATATTGTCGATATCTCACCAGTGAGTTAACATCGCGATATATCGCGAAGTTGCCAATATATTGACGATGTTTGTAACAGAGATTGTCACTAAATCATTCAAGATCAATAGATTTGGTCCTTTATCGCTATGCACCCAATGTTATAGCCCATTTTAGTGATTTTCATTTTCATTTTCAGTTCATATGAGTTGAGGCTTTAACACGTATCAAAACTTATTCAGTGCTCACACACTAGCATGCATTTGAGAAATGCACTAGATGACAATGGCCAACTAATGAATTCCTATTAATTCCGGTGGACCTAGGGAATTCACCAAGTTCACGTTTAAAGCCTTTATGTTTGGTGAATGCAACCATATGAAGAATGTAGCCAGCAAATTGTAAGAGGTCACTACTCAAACTGTTGATCAAAGAGATTAAGGCAAAAGAGAAATTTAAGCATGGTGCAAAAAAAAAATCAAGAAGTGCAGTATATAATATATATTACTTCCTGGAAAAAGGAGTTATATATTGGAACAAAGAGTTACATCAATCGAACAGAGAGATTAAAAGTAGATTCTCTTTCTGAAAATGCCAAGAATACTGACATATGAATATGTTCCCTGGTAGGTAGGACTTCAACATCTTTCTAGAAAAAATTTAATCTGGCATTTGCAAGCAAAGACAATTCCTGCCTAAGAAGAAAATTTACCTAACCTAAGAGGGATGCTTCCTCGTGAAAAGTAGTCTTACACCTAGATCTCCAAAGATACTATAGTTGACAGTAGAACTGCATACCATAAAAATTTGCAGCTGTCCCGAATCATCCAAGTTGCACCAAACAGAAGGCCTTTCCAAGAAAGCAGGGTCGTGAAAAAATAATTAAATTCACTCTAAAACCATGCCCAAAAAGTCTTGGCAGGAAGGCATCTACGGAAGACATGCTCAGCCATTTCATCTCTACCACAAATCTTGCAAGCAGCATTTCTAACAACTTTTTGCAGCCTAGTTTTCACAGCCAGACCTTGATGGAGCATAAGCCACCCCAATACTTTTTTCTTGAAAAACAATTGGGCTTTCCAAATGGACTGGCACCTCCTTAGCCAACATGCTGCAAGATCACTCACCCAACACCTTTTGCTCAAGAGTGCAACAAGTTTGGAGGTGTGACTTACAAGGTCGCTCCTTGGCAATGTCGTTGTAGAAAGGCTTCCCATTGTCCCGTCTCCAATCTCTCCATATAGGTCCTAACCCATGGAGTTGCATTTTGAAAAGGTATTTTCTGGGATTCAGTCTACAAATGTCTTCATAAGAAAGCTTGTCTACTCTATTTTACTTCTGAGCTCAGTTAAGATCACATAAATTATATCATTGTTGGAGCCCTTGGTTCATCAAATTATTCCAAACAGAAGTCCCTTTTCTGGCCAATCTTTTACCAGCTGTTACAGCATGAACTAGTGTGTGAGATTTAAAGCCCCCAATGAACAAGCTAGCCCAACTATAACCTAGAGGGCTTACCCATTGTCACCTCGATAACCACCTCTCTGCACTTCAAGTTGGTCCTTCTCCAGCTCAAGGGAGGCTTCTTGAGATAGGATTGCTAAGTTGTGGCAATGAGGGCACAAGGTAATTTGAAGAGTTATCCTTAGCAGAACTTGAGGTCTTTTATTGTAGTGTAGGTGCTGGAAGAATTAACAAGACTTGTGCCAATGCTCAAGGCATATGGAGTCTCAAGATGAACCCCCTTCGGACCTTGTTTGAAAGTAATGACTGGAGAATCTGCAAAGCAAGACAATTTCCTACCCCAAAACTCTTGAAGCTTCATGCAAAAATTTACAAACCAAGGGTGGCCTTAGCACACTCCTTGAACCTATAACCCTAGCTTATGCCCTAGACTATGCAAGCTTGAAACGTAACCCCTCTGAAGATAGCCAAATCAAAAGACTAAAATATAAGATAAAGTAAATAATTCCTTATTAATCCACCCGAGCAAAATTACTTTCTTAGTGAACTAGGTTAAAGATCTTACAATGCCACATGTTACCTCAATATTCAACCATCAAGAAAAAGTTAAACCCCATCACAAAAAATCCATCATACTTCAAAAATGCTCCATAAAAGATTAGGCTCAAAACGAGAGAGAGCTCTCAAAATCCAAACATGAGTTCAAATGAAGAGGCTCTCTTTGTGTAGGAGAGTAGCCCAACTTCCTTTACAATAAAAATACAATAAATTCCTAAATCTAGACTACGGTGGAGTAAACAATGAATAAACTCCACTAAAATCCTAACAAACTCTAACAAACATGCATATGAGAGAGCTAATGCCACATGTAAAATGTCCAAGATACATAGGACCCAAGAGAATGGGTGCACCACTAGACCTAGGTCAAATAACGATGAGAAGAGGTTAGATCTAGGGTTTAACCCCCTTAGATCCCTCTAACAACTCAACGCTATCCTTAAAAGTGGTGCCAATGGTCCAAGCATGTGCCAATAGAGTCAAACCAAGTGGTAGAAATAGCCCAAAAGGTGAAAAAATGGCTTGAAAGTTAACCCTAGCATTCTCAAACCCCTTGGAGCCTTCTATACCTTTGGAAAATTCTTTGAAAGTGGAAAGAGCATTCCAACCATATATGGCACTTCCCAAACCGAGCAAGGATGAGAGTGAGATCTACCCTCCGTAAGATGAGGCACCAAACTGCTAAAAAAGGACCTAGAAACCAGCAAAAACAGCTTGAAAGATGACTCCAATGCTCCCAACCTATTAGGAATCTCGTTTAGCATGCTCTACCATTAGAAGGTTTCAGAAAGAGATTTCCAACCATATATGTCACTTCCCAACCCGAGCAAGGATGAGTGAGATATACACTTTGGAAGACAGGGCAGCAAACTGCCGAAAATGCCCAAAAACCAACAAAATGGACTAGAAAAATGACTTGATTACACTAACACCTGGAGAACTAGGTTGATCATTTCGCATCATTAGATAGCCCTCGAAAAAAGTTTTCCATCCATATATCATAAGCCCCCATCTGAGCTAGGGTATTGGAGAAACAAGGGTTTGAATACAAAGTCCTATTTTGCACAATTCTCTCAATCATCAAATCTCCACGAACATCCAAAAGATGTCATCCAAGGCATCATCAACATGCCTTATGATGTTGGAAGCGGGGAGCGGGAGTGGAGCGAAAAGCAAGATTTTCAAAAGCTTTCGTTTTGGGAGCGTTTTTTGTATAGTATATATTTTCATATATTTTTATAGATTTATATCTGAAAACCATGTAGGATGTTGAATTAGCTATAGAATACAAGGATTATACCATATAACATCAATCATCTAGTAGTTATAACTTATAACATTATCATCAAAAGATCAACCATAAAAAAATTTATAGGAGCTTGGCAAAGAAACGAGGTACCATAACATTATCATCAAATGAATAACCTAGTATAGGAGCTCTTAGTATAGAAAAGGAAGGAAGCTCGTCGGGAGCACCTTGGGAGTGTGCCCCAAAACTTGGAGCATTGTGGGAGCGAACTTCGGGAGCGGAAACAAGGGGGTAGGGAATGCTCACATGCAGCATAGAACATGCCACCCCCATGAAGTTTGTGATGAAAATTACAAATGGACACCCACGCAAAATGGGGGGTGGCACCAACAAACATAGTCGAGAGAACAAGCTAAGCTCTTGGCAAATGAAACATTCAAATAGGTCTTGACACTAGACCCTACACACCCAATGCTCCCTCAAATTGCAATGTAAGAAAGTCAAACACTATCTTCCATGCAGCCCACACTCTTTTCACCAAAACTAAGCCTAAACGTATGAAGTCCTTAGCATTACCAATTAGTCACAAAATTGAGAGAACCCTATGATACCCTAAACGTATTTAGCATCTTGGATGTGGTGACTAACTATGAGATGTTATGGGGCAAACCCTCCACTACTCTTGCTACCATGATAATGTTGTAAAAGCAAATGGTAGCAGCTACGGGTGGCAATTGAACACCAACAAAAATCAGCGAAAAAGAGTTATAAAAAAGAACACACAGAATAAGCAATGCAAAACAAGGATGAACGAGTGGGATGTAGTCGATGAAAGTTGTCTAATAAACCTTGATATGAACACAATACCAACAATACACAAAGATACTCACCCACAAGAAATCACAAGAGAACAAGTATGCAAGTATGAGAGGAGATTGGAACTATACACGTATTGTACAATCATGTACACATACTATACATTTGTTTGTATTACAATAGAGAGAGCACAAATTTGTGTGGATAGTGATCAAAGTTGACTAAGTCTCCAATAAACAAAAATAAAGTGGATCAATGCTCAATTTAGACCAACTCAACCAAAAAGGTAAAGACAAAATACAAAGTGTACAAAAGTTCAGTGTTCCACTATGATAGGCAACTTATGATAGGCAACTTATGTTCAATGTTCCACGGCAATATGATAGGCAACTTATGTTCAGTGTTCCACGGGGACGCATCCCCTAGGGTGGGGAGCGTGCCCCCTCGCTCCCCCACGCTTCTGAAACGGGGAAACTCCTGGGCAAACGTTTCCCAACATCCCCCTTGTTACCAACTTTTTTGTACCATAGTTGGGTTACCTGAGGAGCCGCCATTTGACAAACATGATAAATGTTTGTTTCCAGTGTATCAGATGATCCACCATTGTGCCTAGCCAGTTTTGGCTAGTCAGTTTTTGTTTTGAACAATTTTGACCATGACCCCGCGGGGTTTGTAATAAAATGTGCTAGTAGGGTGTTTTGAGTGGTTTGGTCTCCTAAGATGTACAATTTCAACTAAGGTATTCCAGGGAGTTTTTTGCCCTTGACAATTATGCTTTGCCTACAGCTGAGTATAATTGACGAGGTTTTCTCCCGCTTCCTCCAAAGCTGGAATGCCCGATTTTGAATTCTAGGCCTTAGGGGGTTATTAGAGCCCAACTAAGTATGTATAAACCTACTAGACATTATTAGAATAGAGCATGGTCATGTCCTAAGTCACTAGGACCCTCAAAATAAATTCCGGAAAAATTTTACCGGACGCGTTGGATTTAGGATTTTAATTTATTTTTTTTCCTAAGTTTTTAATTAAATTTTTCCATAATTTAAATGGAAAAATTCAAATTGTCATAAGTCAGCCATCCGAGGTCCAAATTCAGTGATTGAAGGCTCTAACCTTAAGCCAAAAATCATTCATGATCAGTATCCCCAAGTTTCAAATGTTCATTCAGCCTCATAATTAATAATTTCTCAAAAAAATCATTTACGGAGAAATTATTAATTAAAATATTAAAAAATGAATATTTTGGAGAAAATCAAAAACTCTCCAAAATTAACCAAATTGAATAAAATAAAAGGCTAAATGACATGGCACAGAGCATTTATGATGATTCCAATCAATATCAGTCAGTTTCAGATCAAGTATCGAAGTGTAGCAGTTGAACTATCAGTCAAAAATTTGCCCTCTTTGGTGAAATCCGTTTTTGGTTTAAGTGTGGGTTATCTATTGGTTGGGTGATCATTACGAGGGAGGATGAGCCACCTCACCCCCCCTCATTACTCCAGCACTTAGTTACAACTCAATTGCAGCTTAGTTCAACTCCAAATCATCATGCTGAGCTCATTCAATTACTCCGATGTTACTCTTAGTCTGGATTTAGGGATTTGAGCCCTATTTTCTTTCCTTTTTGTATAAGTAGATGCTCTTTTGAGCTCTACATCATCGGATTTTTGGCATAGAAACTCTGAAGAATTTCTATTGTAATATTTTGCTTAAAATTTAATAAAGTTGATGACTTTGGAGGTCAAAGCAGAAGCTCTATGTTGGTCATGATTCACCGTGTGAGGTGATACCTTTCTTTGTTCCTTTCTTTATGGATTCTTAAGCATTTAATTGTGTAAATTTTGAAGGCTAACAATCTAGCACTATTTCATATAATCTATGCTTTTCTCTTGAAGACTGTGTGCTTTCAGGTATCGTCCGATATACAGGGGCTTTTTTATGGTTAACATTCATTCTGCAGGTTCCACAAGAAGTCATTCTCTTTCAGGAAAATCGAGAAGCACAATTTCTTTGCCCCATCCATCAAGTAAAAGAAATCTTTTCCGGTTACTTTTGTCAAGTTTAATCTAAGTTTTTCCTTTCTCAATATTTCCATGTGTCTCATGTTCGTTTTGACCTGAGAAAGTAGCTTGGGATTTGATCCCAAGTGCCATATAATTTTGTGGCTACTTCTCTTTCCCCACTAGCATCCTTGCGTGTACATCCAACTAGTCTGGACGGTTTCGGGACTAGTGCTTCTAGTGGTCACCTTGTTCGGAGGTTGATCCTACCTTTTGTTGATTATTGGTTGATTTTTCCCCCTTCTTCTAGGTTGAATTTGGCCTCCTTCCGCCTTATTGTGTGTTTTTCTTCTTGGTTTTCTTCGCTGCCCTCTTTTTTCATTTTTTTTGCAGCCACTTTTCTCTCTTATCGCTGTCCCGTTTTTACCATTTTTTGCAGCTCATTGATTGTTTAGTTCGCTGCCATATTCTTCCCTTCTTTTGCACCCAATTTCCTGTTTTTTGTTCCTCCCTTTTGCCCCTCTTTTCCTCCTTTGTTTTAGCCCTTTTCTCCCCTCTTTTTGCTCTTTTCTATCTTCTTCTTTTTTCCCTCTTTGCAGATTTGAAGAAAAGGTTCTCAACAAAAAAGATAAATCACTCTCATTTTTTACATAAAATCCACTAATAAAGTTTCATGTTAGTCTTCTAGCTTTATTTCAAAAGTCCTTTCAAGGGTTGAATTCCCATGGCAAATTGTAAATCTCGATAAAGTTTATCTTTTTGTTTCAGTGGGGTTTTTAAGCCCCCACTCTCAACCTCCCCCATTTGGGGAGGTTTGTGGTGTTCTTATTTTTTATGTCCTTATTAGATTAGATGTGCTTGTGCTTAGAATAATCTTATTATCTTTCTTAGAATACTAATTGCTAGATTAGCCCATTTTGCTTCAATAACTAAGTTGATTACTTCATCTCTTAAATTTTTATCTTTCAATAAGTAAATCAACTGTTTAAAGTAGAAATCTCTTGAATCTCACTTTGTGGATCAAGAGTGCTCTCTATCGGAGACTTGTCTTTTATTTTGATTTTTACTTACCCCCATGCTCTCTCGATTAGGGCCTAAAAACCTGAAAGAGATTCTTGGGTAGATTAGTCTTTTTTACATTTTTGTAAGTTAATTAATAAATCTTTAAAGTCTCTTGAACTTGCCGTAATCCAAGTCAAGAGCACTCTCTATCGGAGAGCATTCCCACTGCATATCCTTGTATCAAGCATATAATTTAGCTAAGTCTCTTGAACTTCTGTCATAAGATAAAATCAAGAGTGCTCTCTGTCGGAGGGTTTTAATCAATTTACTTAATAAATGCAACTCACATTTCCCCGCTTAATTAATTTATCTCGTTGTTTCCTTGCCTGAGTATGCTTTGACCGACCTAAAAATCGGAGTACCCAGAAACGGCATTGGATTTTTAATCTTACAAGACTCATCTTAATAAAAATTTCACCCCATAACCGACGCACCAGTGTTGTAGAAAACTTCCTAAGTCATTCCTAGTAAAGGGGTCGGAACTCCCCGCTGTCTAGAGTCTCAGCTAGCTGGTCAATCTTCGCGATACCTGCCTGAGATACTGGGCGAGCCGTCATGTCTCCAACGGATTAACTTGAAAGATTTTCCCGACTAATTTTATGATACCTTTCATTGAAGCCCTAAACAAGACCATTTAAAAAACATTTAAAAATATACCAAGAGCACTCGCATAACATCCACTAGCTTTATTTCAGGACTTGGTTTTATCCCTTTAATCATTACAAAGCTTCGACTCCATAAGGCACTAGTCTATTAATTTATGCATGATTGTTACATCTGGATCATTTGTCTTTAGCTTATAAAATCTTTATTTGTGAATGCATCTTTATCTCACAAGTCTTGATATACTGTTCATCTTTTAATCCAGTACAGCAACGTGGATTGCTTTTGTCTTGTGTTCAAAATTCATAATTTTAAATCATCTTTTATCATAAAAACTCCTAAACAACACCCATCCGCATCCAAACATAAAAACTTAACTTTAAAACATTGAGCCATAGAAAACTCTTTGTTAGGGACTACCCCCCCTGGCTTCGTTAGGAGTTGGCCTAAACGGAGGAGGCTAGGAGTAGGTGACAGTCCCTGCTCTATGCTTGCCCCCAAGGTCACACCTCTCCCACTTTCCTAAGTGAGGAGACAGCTTTCGGAAGATTTCTACTGCTGATGTGCAATCGGCGGACAACACCCCTTTTGGGGGAAACTCAAGGAAACGCATTTCCCCAAGTGCAAAACGTGTTTCCCCCAAGGGGGGGCTTCTAGGCGTCCCCCCAAATTTTCATCTTTCACAATAAAAATAAATGCAAATTAAAATATTAAAAAGTGTTTAAAAATTAAAACATAATTAAACGAAAATTAATTAAATCCTAGACTAACCTAAGAGTCTAAGACCTTCCTAAATGTTATCCTCTCACGATTTCATTTCATAATTATGATGCAACTAAACTTGGAGCAATCGTCACTACTCTAAGTTCTAACTTCTTTGCGTTCATTGTTCGGTATCTATTTGACTATTTCAGACTTCAGCATTTGTTGCATTATCTTTTACAAATTTGAAATTTGAATTTAGATATGCATTGCATAAATATAATTATGATATTTATTTTTTATTTTTTTACATGGGTATAGTAACATAGTTCAGTATCATTTTCAAATTTGAAATTTGATATACTAATAACTAATAGATGTACACCCCATAATGATGAATTTAGTTTTTAGTTTTACTTTTTACATGGTAATAGTTATTGTTGGGATTTATCATTTTTATATTTTAAATTAATTTTTATGACTGCGGCGTTCCCCCGTTTCCCCGAAATTTCACTAAAATTTGGGGTAGCTTCCACACGTCCCCTTTGTGTGTTTCCCCGCTCCCACGCTCCCTTGCCCCGAAAACTCCGTGGAACATTGCTTATGTTTATATTATTTTATATTGTTATACTATCTAACTTAACTTAGTAATATACTTATTTATATTTGATGCCTTCCCCTTTAATATATGTTTTTTCCCTAAAAGCATTGGTAGACAGACGTGTTGTCGAAATTTCTTGTTCTCCCAAGATGCGTCTTCATACAACAAGCTCTTTGATTTTATGAAACCGTGAACACTAAACCATTCATGCTTACCACTGAACCGTGAACATTAAACCGTGAACACTAAACCATTCACGCTCACCATTGAAACACCAAACACTAAACCAAGAACACTCGCTCAATTCACGATAGGGTTTACCCATGGGCCGCTACCCATTCACGCTCACCATTAAACATTGAACCATGAACACTTGCATGATTCACGTTAGGGTTTACCCACACGCCACCCAAATCCAAAAAAAAAATACTTTTATCAATTTTACCTAAACCTTCAGACAATTCAAGCCGACTGATGTTTCTAGTTTCCTCTTCGTGCAACCTTCTTGTGGTCATGGCTTGAAAATCAATGGGTTTCAATGATTAAAATCGACTATCCAAAAAATCTGACGAAATTTGAATGTGAAGCAAAAAAATACCAGAATCCAATGACTTAAGTTATAACCTATAACTTTAAGCTTTGTCATCAAATGATCAACCATAACATCAACCATTTTCAATATATAACATTTGTCATGACTCATCAAGCTCATAACTAATGTTGTACTAGTAACCAAACTATAACAGAGAACATCAACCATGAAATGAAATGATTCATGACGTACATATTCATTAGTAATTACCAAACAATTATAATATGCTATTATGCAATCAAAAGTACAAAGTTGCAAGCAATGAACTTCAAAGGTAAGTTCAGCTTCAAGCATCAAACTTAAATTTCCATATAATGTTTTCAAAATAGACCATATGAAATATTAAAGAGTCAATAGTTACAATTTGCAAAGTATTGAAAACTAGAAAAAAGCAAGTACTAATATTTCCTCTTGCCACGTGAAACTTCTAATGTATTTTCCTATGATCTATGAGCACAGAGAGTAGGAGTCTCCTCATCCTAAGTAGGTGGAAGTAGTAGTGAACCACGTCCAATAGCTACACAACCACGACGCGACGATGGAGGTCGTGAAGCTAGATGCAAAGTTGGTGCATCTGGGATTGGAACATCGCTAGTGGATGGGGGCGGCATCTCTACTATTCGAATGCCTAGCATGTTTATAAACACTGACACGAAGTCTCAAATAACCTCCTAAGGCCTAACCACCAAGACAACTACCCAAACTTTGGAGGTGTGAGTGAAAAACTCAGAAACTATTAGTCGTTTGTTCAACAACCAACAATAACCAAACCAAGGGAGAAAACATTCTAGGCTAGTCGGCTTGATGCTTCAATCTGGGAAGTCGAGCATTTTATAAAAATTGATCATGCTAGCACATTGTTTACAATTTCCCCAAGGGAGTATGAACATGTGTTACAAAAAAAATTTGAACAGACTCCCAGAAAAAGCCTGGTGAACTTCTAAACTCTGATCATGAACATGTGTGCTAGTTCAAACTTTGTCGACTCACCTGAAAAATCCACCAAGTACAATTTAGGTGGTAACAAACCGCACTCAATGGTGGTATGCGAGGGTCTCAAATCTATTGGAGTCTATTAGCATCACGAGGGATCGGCTTCCTCCATTTAGGTACTCCCTGGACGTACCTAGTTTCCTCTTACCTACTAGGCAAAAGTTAAACAAGATCACATGAGAGGATATCTTTAGGCAATATGTGCAAGTCATTTGGATCAACCCTCATAGTGGGTTACATCCAAAGACAGCCTTTCATGATGAGCAATTCATGTATTTTAGGGGTGGTCTCGTTGTTTAACTCCATTACACACTCCATCATTGGACACATGCTCTTCGTATTCCTTAAGGACAATTCAAAAGGGTTCTCATCGTCTTCGGGTGGAGACAGATCACCAAACGAATTGATCAAACAAGATCTCTAGGTTTGCCACCTACGAGAGGTTGAGACAAAGGAGCTTATCATTTTTCGTTGCACTATTCACTACAATATTCGAGGGCAATTCCATTGCATAGAGCTCATCCACCACCTTAGTTCCTACACCCACGAGACCTCAAGGATATCCCCAACCTCCACCCATGAGACATCTATGACAATGACAGCTCTGTGCCCAAGACAGCTCTTTTGATCATAGCAGACACCCTCTTTCACACTTATTTAGATCTCCGAAAAGAGCAGCCTCTTCCAAGCAACATGTGTATCCAAAACTTCCATTACAACCAGATCGTCTAGTTCATTAGGAAAAACATACATCAAGGGTTTCTTCACTTCAACATCGAATGGTAGGAGAGATTCACTGACTGTTAGTACAGATTCAGAGGTTAGCAACTTCCCTTCCTCCTCATCAACAAGCGACGACTCCTCCAAGCACATAGAGTTGCAAAAAAAATTTGGGAAATTCCTAAGAAGGCTCCTCTCTTCTCTAGGACTCCCAACTTTTTATCTTTTTGTTTCTTTGAGAATAGAGATTAGATTCTAGGTCTATGACCTCAAAGGATAGATATGCTTTTATACGAGTGTTGAAGCCTCGGGTAAGTTGGTTGCTGGAATGTGTTCCAAGGCTCATAACAGAGGATGAAAACCCAGCCAAAGGCTTCGGATAATCCTACGCAAGTATTAGCCTATCCTCGAGTTGTTTGGTGTAGTTAACACCCATGGATATTCAGCCTCCGCTAGCACTCTTTGAGTCAATGAGTTTGCTCCTTAAAAGGAAGACTTTGAATTAAATTTGGAACTAATCCTAAATATGATTTGAGTGCAATCTGAAGTTAATAATTCTGCAACTACGAGAAGAAATTCTATAAGTATAGAAATGAAGATTTAAACAGAAGATATTAAAATAAAATACTAGCTAAACTAAAATCTAATTAATAACCTATCTAATAATCTATCCTGGGAGCCTAATTTAAGAGAAATTTAACGCATATAAAAGATAATTACTACATTGCTTAATGAAACTCAAACAACTCAGCAATTAATAGGCACATTAGTTTTTCTAAAAAAATGAACAATAAGAAATTATCGCATTTTGGAAAATACTGTTTATACGTTAAACCTCTACTCATTTATCACAATCAGATTAGACAAACCTGCCACAAAATAATGCAATAAAACATTAGCTACAAATGTTGCACAGAGAATGTTCAAATCTAATTATTAATTCAAATGAGAAAATACAGAAAAATCTAATATAACTCAGATGAATGATTGTTGTAGTGGTTTCTGGTCTTTTATTTCAGATTCAATAAGAAATTACAGAGCTTCATAATCCGCCCAGAGATCCTGTGGACAAAACCTTCGTACATTATCCCTTAAAAGAAATTTACAAAAGATTGTCAAGAAGAAAACATTGATTCTCTGGTATGAAGGTCTCTCCCTGGCAGCGTCTCCTCAGTTCTGAAAGAAAAATCTTTCCATCTCTGTCGAACGCCTCCCCCCACCTTCTCTAAATGCCGAGGGAAAATTTATATAAGTGAAGAGCAGTGGGAAGGATAGCATCAAATCCCCAAATGTCTAGTTCGTTAAGCTATGCAAAAAACAGCCAAAATGAATTTCTGGAAAATTCACCTCTGTTCGGTCACAATTTCCTCCCAAATTGTTGATAGATTTGTAAAACTGTTCGTGAGTAGGGGTAAATGGGCCTGTTTGGGAAGTGGGTTTTCAACCGTTTGATCTAATTCCTCACGGTTTGATCACAATCCTCCACGCAAAAACATGTCTTCTAGAGGTGCGCAATCCATTTTTCAACTTCATCATTTACGGCAACAACAAATTAGGGTTTAGTGAAATACTTTGTATTAACATTGTAAACAGTATAGTATTAAAAGCCAATTATATAAATAAATTATTAATATTGTCTTTTAAAAGTATATCGAATGTAATTTAAACAATAATAATAATCTTATCAACAAGCAAAGCTAATTATTCATTGTAAAATATAATACTTTGCTTAATGAAAAGTGATTGACTCTTTCCATTATTTAATGTACACCCTTTATTTCGCAAGATAAAATCTTAGCGCCTAATTCATTACAACTTAATCGAATCAATGATTACCAATTCGTGAGAGATTACAAGTGAAAATCGCAATTTGAAAATCAAATTGCAAACAAAATAATGGAGAAAACAAAATAATCCTAACCATCGGATCAAGATAAATCTACAGCAGAGATTTAAACTTGCAAGTTGCATCTTCCCCGCAATCCGCAATCCGCAATTGCGGGATGCGAGAATGACACATTCTTTGGGAAAAATTTATTCCTTCCGCAACTCACCAAAAACGCAGATAAGTGCATAAACTTTAAAAAATATTAACTAAACCAATCATAACAAAGACATAGAAATCATGATAAACAGCATGGAAATCCCAAAAAGACTAAGGAACTTAAGCATCACCTTTTGCATATAGAAATTTGGGCTCTCATGTTTTGGATAAAATATGAGATCTGTTGTAGCCACAACAAGGAGTTGCATTTGAACTTCCACTCTATATTTCTCTTAATGTACCTAGCAAAACCTTTCAGAAATTTATGGTCACCTGTTGGACATTGATAAAATTGTCTTATCTTATAACCCTCATACAAGGCACCAAAGCCAAAGGAAGTCTATGTTATGCAGTTGAGACTCCAAACTCAGTTGTGTTTCTCAAAGCAAATACAAAATTCATAGAAGACAATGCAACTGTAAAAAATGCAATGATAAGTGTGCATATTTGGGAGTGCTAAAAGCATCTATGACAAAGAAGTTGCAGTGAAGTGTACCAAAGATGTAATAAATAATTTGTACTTGAGATACAATGAAGCAACGAAAAAATGAATGGGCAAGTAGCGTTGAATTTTAGCATTAGCATGAATACTTTAAAAATTTTGTAGACTAACTTATAAGAAATGACAAGTGCAGTAAAAACATCAACCACACCAACACACTAAACACAAGAGTTTTTCACTCGGGAAACCTTTAAAGGATAAAAAGCCCAAAAGCATTAGTAATTCATCTCTGAAAACGAGATCACTGAGTTCTTCAATATTTCCACAACCCTAATGGGTTTGTACCACAGATAAAATTCACAATAATTTATTTTTCAGTGAAAAAACAAATTAGGACTTCAAGCCCGAATTTCTTCCAGCTGCCCAAAATATTGTTACTGCCCAGATCTGTACGGATCAGGTTGCCCGGCTTCTGACTGTTTCCCGGAATATCCTGTCAGCCTGCCCTGATCTTCCCGTGCCTTTTTCTATCTGCCCAAAGCCTGCTCGGATTGCCTACTGTCCAGCCTGAATTGTGGCAACCTACCCAAAGTCTCCCCATGACCTGTTTGGCCCTGCCCGAGCCTTGATTTGTTCTTCCTAGACCCAATTGGCCCTATCTGTTGGCTTCCCGAGCCCTTAGGGGCTTGTCTGTTGGCTGCACGAGGGTAGGGTGCATACACAGAACCCTCCTGGGCTAGTCTGTAGACTACCCGAGGGTCTGGTGCAAACCCAGCGACCCTCACGGGCTTGGTTGCTGGCAGCCCAAGGATTTGCTAGGACCTGCTGGATGTGCCCGGCAACACCAACAGGCTGCCCTAGCCCTGCTAGGGTTTGTTGAGGTGAAGGAGAAGGTTGTCGGAGGAGGAGGGCAGTTGCCCGTGAGAGAAACAGGTAGCCCATGAAGAATGGCACCCTACCCGTAGAAGTTTCCCGGTGATGAATGGAAACTGCATGTGGAAGATAGTTGCTGCTAGTGGAGTTAGGGTAAAACCCTAAGACATGAAGATGCTACAAAAATGGTGAGACCCTAGTTTAGGGTTTGATCAAAAGACAAGTGTGAATGCCCTAGCTAGACTCATCCATGCTATGGCATAAACAAAAAACTTCCTTCTCTTCAATAACCAACGAATTCTTCTGTTGGAGCAGCTGCAAGTGCAAGAGCAAAATGTGTGTAATAATGAAATGGATTGATCTTCTTTTATAGCCTTTGAGTCACCTGTAAGTGGACCAAAACTCAAAAGAAAAAAATATTATTATTTTATTCTTTTATCACTTTGACTTTTACCTTTAGTGGTACTAAAGGTCTTTTTGCACTTTCACTTTGACTACTTAGTGGTACTAACAGTCCTTGTGTATTTTAGACTTTTACTTTAGCCTTCTTCAAGTGCCCTTGTGGTCAAAACAAGTTGTCAAGGTGGTCCTTCATCCCCACTCAAAGTACATCATCATAAACAGAGAGAATTATTAATGCTTTTATCTCACTCTGTGTGACACCAAGATCAGATACTAACGTGTCTTAACCAAGGGTAGCTAAGCCTTGAAGAAGATCACAAAGCCCATTGATTGATGGTCAGAGAGTCACACATGCCCAGACCCGGTCTGGGACTTATAGTGTCATCCTAGTAACAGACCAGGTGCCTCAGCCATAGGCTACATAATTTGACCAAAGGTCAAATACTTGGTAATAGACCAAGCGCCTCCATTCGCCCGGAGAATGGCCCTCAGCCCCAGGATGAGTCCCTAGTCCCGGACTAGGTAAATTCCTTGTAACCAACCAGGTGCCTCCATTCAAAGAATGGCCACTCACCTCTAGGTTGAATCCCCTAGTGCTAGACTGGTTCCATATCCTGGTCTCAGACTAGATATATCCATTCAACAGAATGGTCACTCAACTCAAGGTCGAGTCCCCCAGTGCCGAACTAGTTCCACATCCTGGTCCCGGACCAGATGTCTCCATTCTCCTAAGAGAATGGCTCTCGATGTTGCTCAAAAAAATCAACACTCTCTCTCAACGAGAGAGGCATTCTCTGCCATGCCAAGCTTGTCACGAAAGTATACAAACTCTATTGATGTCAAAGGCTTGGTCAGGATATCTACAATCTATTCATCTATACGAATGTACTGCAACTTCATAGCACCTCTTTGTACTAGGTCTCTGATGAAATGATACTTCATTTCAATGTGTTTCGATTTGTTATGAAACACCGGATTCTCTGAAAGCTTAATGCAACTCTGATTATCACAATGGATGATCGTTGAGTCAAGCTTTCCACCGAACAGATCAGAAAGAAATTTCCTAAGCCAAACTGCTTCCTTACAGGCATCACTTGCAGCAATATATTCTGCCTCAGCTGTACTCTGAGCTATGGAACCTTGTTTCTTGTTGGACCAAGAGATCATTGCAGATCCCATACTGAAGCAATAACCAGAGGTGCTTTTCCGGTCTACTGCACTGCCATCCCAATTTGAATCTGCATATCCAGATAACAATACTCCACTGCTGGAAGTATACCTAAGCCACTCATCTTTTGAGAAGGTAAATCCATGATTTTAGAGAGTGATCATCTTTGAACAAGACATAATATAAACATCCACTCAAGGAGGGTGAAGACACAGGCCCACAAATGTCAGAGTGAATCAAATCCAATATACCTTTAGCTCTATTCTTGCTTCTAGAAAAGGATTTCTTAGTGTTCTTACCTAGAGCACATCCTTTGCAAACTCCATCGTGTTTGGGAGAGATCTCTGGCATACCTGTGAACATCTTTTGTAAGCCTGGGAGAGTTGTATAGTGAAGGTGTCCAAACCTTCAATGCCACGGCTCACATGGATCAACTGTGTGATGAACCAAAGCATGAGTGGAATCTTCGGAAGCCTTATAAAGTCCTCCCTCTCGAACCCCAATCTGTACAGCTGAGCTTAGCTTTTCATTCTTTACCCATAGTAGGACCTTCTTGTCCATGAAGAGGACTTTGTAGCCCTTGTCCTCTAAGCCAGCAACAAATAGAAGTTTCTTCTTCAAACCAAGAACATATAAGGCATCATCAATATGTAAAACCGTACCTGAATCAAGTTGAAGTGAAGTTGAGCCAACTCCTTCAATCTTGAAAGTCGAGTCATCTCCAAGTTCCACCTGTGTAGTGAACTTCTTCTTTCTGTAGCTGGTGAGAGCTCCACGGTTACCTGTCATGTGTCTGGAGGCACCACTATCTACTAACCAAGAGTTAGCACTATCTGTGATGGAACCAGAGAGAGCAGAGATCAAGTAGTACTCTCTTCTAGGTTCGTCTTCTTTGTTATCCCTAGTGTTCTTCTTCTTCTTTGGTTCTTCTTCTTCTTCTTCTGTAGCAGAAGCTTGAAATCTTCTTTTGATTTTCTTCTTGGGTTTCCTGCAATCTCTAGCATAGTGCCCAAACTTATCGCAATTATAGCATTCAACTTTTGAACCATCAGAGTGCTTACCTTGTGGTTTCTTTCCCTTCTTTTGCTGAGGGGAGGGCTTCTTGAACTTCTTAGTCTTTGTTGTAAGTGCAAGGCTCCCTTCCATAGTCAAAGCTTGCTTGATTCTCACGCCCACTTATTGATGCCATAAATGTTTCCCAAGGGTTTGGGAGACCATCGACTACAGTCTGCACGAGGTCATCATCATCCACAGTAATACCAATAGCTGTAAGTTGGTCTCTTACCTATGCAATCTTTGTGAAGCCTTATTCCTTCATCCTTGTTCATCTTCAATGTTCGAAGCCTTTTCTTCAAAACTCTCTTTTGACTAGGAGCCTTCTTTTCGTAAAGATCCGTAAAAGTGTCAAAGCATTCTTTGGCAGTCTTCAATGATGTGATGTTGGGAATCAGTGTTTCTTTGACAGAATCATAGATGATCCTTCTAGCCTTAGCCTGCTTCTTCTTGTAAGCAGTTCTGCCAACATTAGATGTCGGATCTTTTATGACATTGAATACTATGTCATCAAGGTCATTCTCTTCTAGAATGGTTGTAAACCTAGCCTTCCAGGAATATTAGTTGGTTGAACCTTGAAGCTTCTCTTCCAGTCTGAAAATATTGGTGGCCATCTCTGCCACTTAGTCAAATGTCAAGTCTGCAAAATATCCCAAGGTCTAGGAAGACAACAGCAATTCCTTCTTACTGGGTCTTCACATGCTAAGCTCTAATACCATGTTGAATTTTAGCATTAGCATGAATACTTTTAAAAATTTGCAAACTAACTGATAACAAATGACAAGTGCAGTAAAAACACCAACACACTGAACACAAGAGTTTTTCACTAGGGAAACCTTTAAAGGACAAAAACCCCAAAAGCATTAGTAATTCATCTCTGAAAACGAGATGACTGAGTTCTTCAATAATTCCACAACCCTAATGGGTTTGTACCACAGATAAAATTCACAATATTTTATTTTTTTGATGAAAAAACAAATTAGGGCTTCAAGCCCTAATTTCTTCCAGTTGCCCAGAATACTGTTGCTGCCCAGGTCTGTATGGATCAAGATGCCCAGCATTTGTCTGCTACCCGAAATATCCTGTCAGCCTGCCCATGCCTTTTTCTACCTACCCAGATTGCCTCTTGCCCAGCTCGAACTGTGGCAACCTACCCGAAGTCTGCCCGTGACCTTTTTGGCCTTGCCCGGGCCCTGATCTGTTCTGCCCAGACCCTACCTATCTTATCTGTTGGCTGCCCGAGGGTAGGGTGCATACCTAGAACCCTCCCGGCTAGTCTGTAGGTTGCCAGAGGGTCTGGTGCAGACCCGACAACACTAGCAGGCTGCCCTAGCCCTGCTAGGGCTTGTCGAGGAGAAGGAGAAGGCTACCGAAGGAGGAGGGCAGTTGCCCATGAGAGAAACAGGTTGCCCATGAAGAATGGGACCTTTCCCGTAGAAGATGCTCGGTGATGAATAGAAACTGCCTGTGGAAGATAGTTGTTGCTAGTGGAGTTAGGGTAAGACCCTAAGACATGAAGATGTTGCAAAAATGGTGAAACCCTAGTTTAGGGTTTGATCAAAAGACAAGTGTGAATGCCCTAGCTAGACTCATCCATGCTAGGGCATAAACACAAAACTTCCTTCTCTTCAATAACCAGCGAATTCTTCTGTTGGAGCAGCTGCAAGTGTACAAGCAAAATGTGTGTAATAATGAAATGGATTGATCTTCTTTTATAGCCTTTGAGTCACCTGTAAGTGGACCAAAACTCAAAAGAACAAAATATTATTATTTTATTCTTTTATCACTTTGACTTTTACCTTTAGTGGTACTAAAGATCTTTTTGCACTTTCACTTTGCCTCGTTAGTGGTACTAAGGGTCCTTATGTATTTTAGACTTTTACTTTAGCCTTCTTCAAGTGCCTTGTGGTCAAAATAAGTTGTTAAGGTGGTCCTTCATCCCCACTCAAAGTACATCATCATAAAAATTGAGAATTACTAATGCTTTTATCTCACCCTCTGTGTGACACCAAGATTGGATACTAAGGTGTCTTAACCAAGGGTAGCTAAGCCTTGGCGAAGATCACAATCCCACTGATCGAGGGTCAGAGTGTCACACATGCCCAGACCTGGTCTAGGACTTAAAGTGTCATCCTAGTAACAGACCAGGTGCCTCAGCCATAGGCTGCATAATTTGACCAAAGGTCAAACACTTGGTAACAGACCAAGCACGTCCATTCTCCTGGAGAATGTCCCTCAGCCTCGGGCTAAGCCCCCAATCTCGGACTAGGTAAATTCCTGGTAACTGACCAGGTGCCTCCATTCAAAGAATGGCCAATCAGCTCTAGGCCGAGTCCCAGGTGAAATACTTGGTACCAGACCAAGCACATCCATTCTCCCGGAGAATGTCCCTCATCCCCGAGCTAAGTCCCTAGTCCCAAACTAGGTAAATTCCTGGTAACTGACCAGGTACCTCCATTCAAAGAATGGCCACTCAGCTCTAGGCTGAGTCCCCCAGTGCTAGACTGGTTCCATATCCTGGTCCCGGACCAGATATACCCATTCAACAGAATGGTCACTCAACTCAAGGTTGAGTCCCCCAGTGCTCTGCTGGTTCCACATCCTGGTCTCAGACCAAATGTCTCCATTCTCCTAAGAGAATGGCTCTCGATGCTGCTCAAAAAAATCAACAGGTAACACAAACACACTTTCTAATGTTGGACTACTCACAGATTGACCTGCATTGCATTAAAGCAATGAAATCTTATAACCAGAAACTGACAGCATTGGTAGCAGATTGCAACAACCTAACATAGATTTTTTATCCCTTGAATCATTCTAATTTTATGGATGTTAATAGAATATTCTCCCACATTATAAGCATTTATAAAAACTGCAATGTGATGAACATAATTTCTCATCATAGAGTGGATCATCAAATGAGTAAAAAATACAAATGCTCACAAGAAATTGCAATGTCATTACATTGGAAACAAAATACACATTTATCTTCAAAAATCAAATGCAGC
Source organism: Pseudotsuga menziesii (assembly GCA_001517045.1). Lineage (NCBI taxonomy): Eukaryota > Viridiplantae > Streptophyta > Pinopsida > Pinales > Pinaceae > Pseudotsuga > Pseudotsuga menziesii. Next base: position 42,750 of record LPNX010451222.1, read on the forward strand.
TTCAGGCTCCAAAATTGACAGTGAAAGTACCTGCTTGTCATCTCTTAATTTTGTATCTGGCGTAAGAGCTGACCCATCACCATATTCTCTTTGTAGCACCTGTTTTTGGTGGCTCTTAAAGTGATTTATGAGGCCATCCTTCTCTGTCTACATGACATACATATCATCAGACCAGAGTGATATTCCAGATCAGAAATCCATAAAAGGGGCTATACCACACTACAATGACCTATTGTTTTTGGAAATCAGATATAATGATCTGTGTATTCTTATGCAATGTTTATGGAAAGTATCTACTCATTCATACATAATGAGGTTGTCAAATGCAATACCAAATAATTAAACCTGCTAGTCAACTTCTATTGTTCACAGGCTGACAGAGGTATAAGAAAAGATAAAAAGAAAGATTATATTAATGTCCACCAATAGCAAAACATGGCTAATGACACTGAAAACGTACATCATAGCATTCCTTCTGTTTAGGCACAAAGGGGAACAGTTGCCATGCAGCATCAAAGAAAGTAAATCTATGAACTAATTAAGTGAAAATAAATTGTAAGTACAAACTCAAATACATAGTATCTGTCGCTTTTAAGCTCCACTGAAGTCTGAAAATGAGAATGAGACAGCAGAAATATCTGCCATAACAACAAAAGTCAAAGAGCAGAGGAAGAAGCTGGTGATAACCGATATGTTGGTTCAAAATTGTAGTGCTTAGAACTCCAAGATGAGTGTCCCTTCCTCTTCTCTTCCATCTTCCTCTGAGATGAGTGTTCAAAATTGCCTTACATCTTCTCTTCCTCTGACGTGCACTGGGTCTAGGAGTTAACCAATGGATAGTACACAATCTTACTGGTGTTTATGGTTTTGCGTTCCAGATCAAAATGGTGCTTCCTGACTGAGCCCTCATGAATGAGATGGAAAATCAAGTAATTAATTGATCACTGGATTAAAAGGCAATACCTTCAACTGCTAGAATTTTGCATCAATAAAACAGTAGCCTCCCTAATCAAAATACTTCAGAATCTATGATCTGGATATCAGGTGTCAGGAAGTGAGCTGTTTGAGTAATAGAAGAGACAGCAGTATATCTCTAATATATCAGAATAGATTGGGGCATGGGCATTAAAAATGAAGTGGTTGTCTGTTTCAGGTTTGATGGAGAATGGTTTGCATATCCAAACCTCTCACTCCAGTTAGTTCCTCATCTCAACTCAAAGTTGGATTGAGCACACTTAATCTCGCATAAAGGATATTTTAGCCCATCTTATAGATGTATCCACAACTAGCTCAACAGAAACGATGAATCCAACTACAATCTTCAGGTATGTCCAAAAATAATAGTCTGTAATAAACATTAATATATATCACAAATATCAAAAATATCAAAAATAATAATAATAAACAATACTTAATGAAGTGTCACATCCTAATGAAAGGATATGACCATTCAACCATGGCATTGTATCATATTTTAATATTTTATCATTCAATCATTTATATATTATTTATTAGTATCCTATATGGATTTCTGTTTACTGTTTTAACTTTTTCCTATATTGGATATTTGCTAGGAAATGACCCTTAGTATCAGAGCTTCAGACTGATCCAGGCGTTGGCCACATCTTTTCAGGCCTTGAATGACCTGGATTTTGGCCACAACCACCTTTTATTTCAAAATTCAGAGTTTCTCTTATCCTAGGTCTTTGACCAAAAATTGGCCCTTGACCATTTAAAGTTTAAAATTTCCACTGCTAGATGAATTTTGATGCCATACATCAAAGTTTGAGAGGAACAATCACTACCAACAGTTACCCAAAAACAAAAACAAAACCTTGCAGTCAAACAAAATATAGATGCAGCTGGCACTATAGAATCAACCGATTCCAAGAATTAAGCTTACAGTCACATAAAAGAAGTGGAGAAAAAAATTGGGCATCCCTGAAGTAGCTGTGCAGAACACTATAAATCGAGTAGTCAACCATCGGAGTTACGACTGTTCGGAGTCGTCGTTTGAAGATGTCATGATTTTGTTGAACACTGGAACAATTAACTGCTCTCAACTATTAACCATTCACGTAACAAATGAATAAGGTTTCAGATAGAAAATTAGCATGGAACCACCACTAAAGTGTACGCAATCAAAGGTTACACCGTCAAAGTGTGCACAGATTGCCATAAGTAACCATTGTTGCAAATAGTGCTTAAGATCGCAAAGTTCCACATGGGGAAGATTGTGACATTGATGTTTCAAGGAATAATTACCAAGAGAATAATAAATCCATCCTATTTGATTAAAGCTGCCAATAAAATGGAAAGACCCAAGGGTGGATAAACAAATCCAGTTTCTAATCAACAAATAGATCCTAATTATATTGGAAGACACTATCAAGGGGAATCAAAGAACCTTTTCAATTCGAAGAGGTGTTATCAAAAGGGTATAACCAGAATTAGTTAATATTTTATTTCAAGGTAAACATTATCTTAAATTGAGCTTCAAAAGAGATAAATAAAGGATTTATATTTAAGGGTTTCGTTGAATAGTGGAAAAATATATTTTTCCATACAAGAAAGGAGGGATATTTAATAAGGAGTTTTACAAAGACTCAAATATATTTATTAGTTGAAGGAATATATCTCATTAAATAGCCAAAACATTTGAAGTAAATAGTTAGCCTTGAAAGGATCAATAATTAGCAAGTTATATATACAAAGTATATTACTACACTTTGGGAAGGTTCTATTATTAAATAAGTTTAAGGGTATTCATAAACCCTTACGATTATAAGGTAAATGTCAAAGAGATTTATTAAATAGCTTATTGGAATTTGTGAAGATTTTATAAGTTGATACTGACTATGAATTCCACAAATGACCCAACTTTTTGGACTAAATGTCCTTGTTGTACAATGGATTTTGAGTATCTTTTGACCTTTAAAAAAAAATTCTCGTTTGTGATACTTGTAAGTAATTATACACTACAAGGGAATATGCATGCCATGTGTAAACACATGAATTTACATCAGAAATTAAGAAACTAGACAATGAACAAGCAAAACGACAACAAAATGAGAAAATATTAGAACAACAAATTCAAGATCTCAAGAATAAATTTGTGAAAAGCTTGCTAGAAAGAGATGAGATTTCTCACCTAAAAAATCATAGTCAAAAACTACTGGCAAAAATCAAGAAGTCAAAGGATAACAAAAAATGTATTCAAAAGTTATGTCAAGCCTTGGTTAACTCCAAGCTCAATGAATTTCCAATAAAGGAGAATGTCTTATTTATACAAGAGGATACATGACCTTTTGGGCTTCAGATGGCAAAGGTACATGACTTCATCTTGCTTTCTAGTAACTGAAATTAATCTTTTACAATATCTTCAATCCTATACGATTAGGCATCCAACATTCCCCCCCTTAATCCAAAGGGGTGTCGTAAGTCCCAGTGTCTTTCTGAACTTTTCAAGCTTCTCTCTTCCAAGCACTTTGGTGAAGATATCTGCAATTTCCTCATTTGTGGAACGATGTCTAAAATTAATAGTCTTGGCCTCTATATGAAATCGAATCAGATGGTACTTTGTGTTGATGTGTTTAGTTCAATCATGAAATCTAGGATTCTTAACCAACTTGATTGCAAAAGCATTGTCAATAAGTAGAATAGAATTCACCTATTTCTCTTGCAAATCTTCAAGAATTTTCCTGACCCACACAATCTCCTTCATTGCTTCTGTCGCAACCACATATTCTACCTCTATTGTGGAAACTACTGGAATAGCTTGTTGCATGATCTTCAAGAGACAGCTGCTAATCCAAGACTCGTGAGGTAGCCTAAAGTAGACAGTATATTCTCTTTGTCACCATCAAAGTCTAAATCAGAATATTCAATCAGTTTGAAGTCATCCACCTTAGAATATTTGAGTCCAAAATCTTGAGTCACCTTCAAGTGTTTTATAACTCTTTTTCCAGCAAACCAATGTCCTTCACAAGGTGTTTGCAATAACCAGGAAAGGATCCCAACAACAAATGAAATATCTTGTTTGGTGGTGGTAAGATAGATAAGAATCCTCACAAGTTGTCTATACTTGGTTGCATCCTCAAACTCATTCCCTTCTTTTGATGTGAGCTTCAGGTTCTGTTCCATTGGAGTAGAGGGTGAGTTACACTCTGTCATGCCAAACTTGTTCAACAATTCTCCAATGTACTTCTTATGGGAGACGAATATGTGATTTAGACTTTGGATTACTTCAATTCCCAAGTAGTAGTGAAGATGTCTTAAATCTTTCATCTCGAAGGATTTCAACTCTTTCTTTATGAATGCAGTGTAGCTTTCATTGTTCCCTGTCAACAACAGATCATCTACATACACTACAAGATATAAAACGGATTTTCCAATTTTCTTTACAAACAATGTTACATCATCAAGATTAAAGTGTTTGAAATTTAATTTCAGAAGATGCTTAGTTAGCTTTTCATACCATGCACGAAGAGCTTGTTTCGGGCCATACAATGACTTGATGAGTTGCATACCTTTTGTTCTTGTCCCTTCACAACAAAGCCTTCTTGATAAGACATGAAGACATTCTCTTTCAAGTCTCCATTCAGGAAAGCAATCTTCGCAACTATTTGATGAACTTCCCACCTATTCTATGCAGTCAAAGGCAATAGAGTGAGGATGGTAACCCATTTTGTTGTGCGGGAGAATGTCTCTTCACAGTAAATGCCTTCTTTCTGTGCAAAACCTTTTGCCACAAGCTTCGCCTTGCTCAATCAAATGGTTTTCAAGTGAGTCATTTGATTTGTACTTGTTCTTGTAGACCCACTTGTAGCCAATTGCTTTGTTTCCGAATGGAGGGTCCACCAACTTCCACATCCCATTCTTGATGACAGCATCATATTCATTATGCATGGCTTCTTTCCACTCATCATGAGCAGTAGCTTCTTCAAAGCAAGTTGGCTCAAGGATAGCAAATAAATTCAATTCGCAATCATATAAACATCTACACCACTTGAATTTGAATTACTCCAATCTCCCCCATCTTCTTGTCTAGTCAAACTTTTGCTGCCTGTCTTTCAAACTTCATTTTAATGATAATTGTATCTCAGACAGGTATTTTTGCATAGCCAGGTGTCAGGCATGCAAGAGTCGTCCAGATCAACTCTCTAAGAGCTTGCTTGAAAGAGCAAGAGACTTTTGTATCTCTTTCCTAAGTCTAACTTAGGAAAAGCACATTATTTACTTAACGTTGGCTAATGACTAAAAAGTGAACTTAAGATTAAGACACAATCGTTGATCTTAAGTGAGGTTGGAAATCTAATCTCAGCCATTGATCACTTTGGAGAACTAGGGTTAGGGTTTTGGTCATTGAGAAGATATAAAAGAACAACTAAGGAAAGGACGATACACACTATAGTCACACAGAGTGAGTGAGATCTAATTGATTGGTTGAAGGGCTTTCAACCAAGAGTATAAGTGTAGGGTCATGGTCAGAGGAAAAGGAGCAAAGGGGAACTAAGGGAGATAGTAGCCAACCAGCAAGATCGAAGGACCGATCTTGAGGTTTGATAGGCTAGGCTATTTATCGTTTTGTAATTCGTCAATGGGCCATTTTCCCGGAACGAGAGACCAGGATTTAATTATTAATAAAATCAAAATTTGTTGGTTTTTCCCCAATTGGAGTTTTCCAAGGTAAATCTCTATGTCAAATGTATGTGTGATTTCCTGTTCATTTTTTGCTACGCAACTAATTAGGAAGTCAGTTTATTTTCATTCATAATTCAGTAAATTATTCGAATTGAAGATCAAATCTAGGTTCTAGAAAACTAACATGATATTAGAGCGGGTGAGGAGGTCTGTTTTGATCTAAGCAAAAATTGTCTGGTGTGGGTTTACGAAGAAATAAAAAAATAAAATAAAATAAACAAGGAGAAGTTGTACGCTACAGTCGTTATACGACCACATCGTGGTTTATGCTACAGCCAATAGTAAACTATGGGCAAAACAAGCTAAGTTTTGGCAGCATGGAGGCTACATAGACGTGGAACGGCCAAGGGATCAAGTTGTAGAACGTGTGGACCAAAAACAACTGATCAGGGCCAGGAATTGGGCCACCATAGGACGTGGTGGTTGATCATGGTGCAAGAAGCAAGCCCAGGCGAGATATCGATGGACGGGTGGTTACAAGCATGGGTCATGTGGAGGAGAAGCAGCAGAGGCACGCATGAGAACTGTTGCAGACGCATGATGTTGGAGATGCAAGCATGAGGACTAGTTGCAGGTAGAGTGTTCAACCACCGAAACAAGCAAAGAAAGCAACCGATGGGGAAGAAGCCAAGTCGACTGCAGGCTACGAAGGTGACAACAAAGCAAGCATGGAGCTACACAAGCTGTGGAGAAAGGAAGACACGGGTCATGGGCGCTGGAGATGACGTAGGAGACCGATAGCTACAGTAAGTCGCAAGAGAGGCTAGAGTCAATAACAAAAGTGACAGCAAGCTAAGAGACAGCAGTCGCCACGTTATCAAGCCACCAGTGGAGGAAAAGGATGGTTGGCATCCACCGAAAGGAACTAATGGCGTAGGTTGGTGTAGTAGTCGCCGAGTAGTCACCAAGCAAACCCAACAACATTCAGGAACCAGTACAGGGTTAGGTAAGCCTCAAGTAACCCAAAACAACCCCCATACAATGCCCATAAAGGCTTTGGCAGCCCAGTAAGTGACCAGGCGACGCCTAGAAATCCTTGGGAAGCAAGCAGGAAGCTCAGGCAACCCCGAAACAGCCTCAAGCAAACCGCAAAAGGTGCGAGTTGCGAGAAAAAATACGAGCATCAATTTAGTGTTTTGAAGATGGTTGCAGCAAGTATAAGATATGAAGACAGGTTGGATGGTGCCTCCAACTATAACCATTGGAAAGAGAGGGTCACACTAGTTCTCATGGAGAACGGACTGTGGCGGTTCGCAAGCACAACAGTGACCACACTAAAAGATCCCAGGGACCTGACAACTCACAATTTGAAGGATGTGAACGCCAAGAGGATTATCTTAGACGCAGTGAAAGATCATTTGATCCCTCACATAGCGAAGAAACGTCAGCCAAGGCAATCTGGGATGCTCTAACAAGTCTATATCAGAGTAATAACCACAACAAAAAGATGGCCCTGAAGGAGAAGTTAAAAAGCTCCAAGATGTCCAAGGATGATACTATAGCTTCTTCTCTCACCAAGATCACACAAGTTCATGATCAACTGACAACAGTTGCAAAGACAGTGGGAGATCCAGAATTGGTGAGGATTTCCCTGAATGGCTTCACCAAGCCATGGGCACCCTTCATCAAAGGGATCGTTGTACAGGAACATCTTCCCAATTGGGAGAGGTTATAGGATGACTTCATCCAAGAGGAGATTCAAGAGGAATCTCTATATGGAGGCCAACAGAAGGGTGAAGATGAGGAGATTGTTGCTCTTGTCGATCAGGTAAGGAGCAAGGATAGTACAGGTGGAGAGTCGACTTCACAAGCAATGAAGAAGAAGAACATGAGCAAAGTCAAGTGCTTCACGTGCCACAATTGTGGTCATTATGCTTCTCAATGTCCAAAACAAAAGAAAAAGAAGAGTAAGGAGTAAGTAGCAACCTCTACAAAATCTCAGGTCAAGGAGTTTGTTGAGAGTTCAAGAAGGATTTCTCATTATTCTTGTATTTTTGGCACAGTTTCTAGTAGTGCTTGGTTTGTCGCTGGTGGGGTTTCTCGTCACATGATGAGGAAACGTGTGTTGTTCACCAGGTTGTCAAGGACAGACCCAGATTTGCATGCGGAGCTTAGCACTCATGCCAAGTGTGTGGGACAGTCAAGTTTCAGCTAGAGTCATGAGGATCTCTAGAGGTGACAGATGTGTTGTATGTAACGGAGTTCAAGATGAATTTAGCCTCAGTATCGACACTGAGTGACAGTGGATACATCATCTCTATCGAGAGTGGACGGGTTCTCATTTAATCGAAGGGATGGCATAGACTCAACACGAGTTCTTGGTGTCAAAGAGGGAAAAGTATACAAGTTACAAGGCAATCTTGTAGTTGGATGATGGATCCAAGGGGATCTTGAATCAAGGATTGATGTCAGTGACAGAGATCAAGGAGCAAAAGACTACGAAGGGTGAGCAAAGTTCATAGACTTCCAGTGTGGGGAGTAAAACTTCAAAGGGGAAGAAGGAGATAACCCCTTCCAGTTCTGTTAGGAAACCTAGTTGGTATGAGATGACATTGATGGATGCTCGAGAGCAAGAGCAGGCCTCTAGGAGCACAATGAGGGAGAGCAAGCCTATGATGAGGTTTTCAAACTTTTTTCCAATGATGTGTAGCGTCATCGATTCTGTGACTTCCAGTGATCAAGGAGAAGTTGACCAACAGGGTTCGAGGGATGCTAGTGTGTAAGATGATGTGTGTCACAGTGTACCAAGATCAGAGGGAGAACCGGTTCCAGGTGGCTCTTCGAGATATACCTTCCTCGCTAAGAGGGAGTGTTGATGATTGTAGCTTAGACAAGTACTTCTGCATAGGCCAGGTGTCAAGCATGTAGGAGTCATCTAGATCACCTCTCTAGGAGTTTGCTTGAGAGAGCAAGAGACTTTTGTATCTCTTTCCTAAGTCTTAGGAAAAGCACATTATTAACTTAATATTGGCTAATGACTAAAACTTGAACTTAAGATTAAGTCACAACCGTTAATCTTAAGTGAGGCTTGAGATGTAATCTCAGCCATTGATTACTTTGGAGATCTAGGGTTAGGGTTTTGGTCATTGAGAAGATATAAAAGGACGCCTAAGGAGAGAATGATACATGCATCATAAAGAGTGAGTGAGATCTCATTCATTAGTTGAAGGACTTTTAGCCAAGTGCGCAGGTGTAGGGGTAGGGTCAAAGGAAAAGGAGCGAAGGGGCAGTAAGGGACATAACAGCCAACCAACAAGATCGAAGGATTGATCTTGAGGTGTGCTAGGCTAGGCTATTTATAGTTTTGTCACTCCTTAGTGGGCCATTTTCCCAAGACAGGAGCTTGGGATTTTATCATTAATAAAATCATTGTTTAAATTGGTTTTTCCCCAGATGGGGTTTTCCAAGGTAAATCTTTGTGTCAAATCTATGTGTGATTTCATCTTTATTTTCCACTGCATAATTAGTTAAGAACTCGATGTAATTTTGTTCATAATACAGTATATTGGAATTGAAGATCAGATCTAGTTTATGGAAAACTAACACATCGGGATGAACAGTTTCAAGTATCTTCGTGACCCGCTTTAGAATGTTTCGTGAGGGCCCAAGTTGCTCAACTAGTGGTGTTTCATTCTCTTCAAGATTCAATCTTCCAATCCTCTCAATCACATCATCCAATTGAACCTCCTGTTCTGGTGAAGTGGCAAGAACTTCTTCATGAGGAGGAGATGGTGTTGCAAAAGGATATTCCAAAGGTTGATCCAAGATAGAGATCCCCCCTTCAATATGTGGAATCTCAATGTCAAGTTCATGAAATGTCTTTACATGGGTAAATTTATCCAAATGATCAAGTTGCCTCTCAATAGACTTCTCATTTTTATTCATTTTAAGAAAAATGACATCTCTAAAAAGTGTAAACTTTTTGTTTACCTCATCGTCAAGACAATATGCCTTGGTGGTGTTTGAGTACCCCAAGAAGATGCACTTTCGGCTCCTTGCACCCAGCTTGTTTCTTTGTTCCTTTAGAATTAAGGCATAATAGCTGGAACCAAAGACCCTGACATGTCTTGCTGAAGAAATGCGGCCATACCACATTTCATATGGAGTCTTATTTCCAAGAGCATGAGTTGGACTTCTATTTCTCAAATAAACTGCACAAATTGCATCAGCCCAAAAGATCAATTTTACATTCTTGAAAAATAATATGGAGCGTACCATATTCAAGAGTGTCATGTTCATTGTTTATGCTACGCCATTCTGCTAAGGATTATATGAAACGGTTGTTTAATGCATAATTCCATGTTGTTGGATATAGATTTCAAAATCATTAGAGGCATATTCTTTTCCATTATCAGTTCGAAGAGTGCTAACATGAGATTGTGCTTCATTTCAGTCCATACATGATAATTTTTAAATGTTTCAAATGCCTCAAATTTCTACTTTAGTAAATAGACCCGACACATCATGGCATAGTCATCAACAAAAGTCATGAGATATTTATTACCATTTGCATAAGCAACAGGAATGGGGCCACACAAGTCAAGGTGCATCAACTCTAGTTTTCTACATGCTATGGAATTTGACTTGTGGAAAGGTCGCTTACTATGTTTGCTAAGAATACAAGTATTACACTGTTTCAACTTCTTTGGAATGGTGGCCAAACCAAAAACACCATTATTTTTCCCATTCTAAGACAGTCCATATCTAGCATGCCACAGGAGACTAGATGACAATGTACTTTCTTCATGTCGAGAGAGACAAAAAAAATTATGAGCTCTTGTAGATGTTCCTTTTGGCTTCAATAATTTCTCATCTTCATATCCAAACATGGTAACTTTGTTGTCAGAGGATCTTCTTATCCCAATTATCTCATCAAACATGTGGATTGAATGACCTTGTTGTTGGATGTGCACAAGGGACAACAAGTTTCTTTGCAACTCTAGAAGATAGAGATCATTATGCAACAGAAAGTCAAGGAACCTGGAAATTTGAGATTGATGGTGCCAATTCCCTTTGGTTTGAGGCTGGTATTATCTACAAAATATACTACGTCGTCTACATCATCATTCAATTCTTCAAACAAATCTTTTATAAATGTCATGTGGCACATTGCACCAATGTCAAGCTGCCAAGTATCACTCTAAGATGCAAATGAAGTGTTGAACAAAGCTTCATTTATTTCAGCATTACAATGTGCAACAATAAAGTGAGGAGATTCAAGAGCTTTACCAAACTCATTATCTTTGCCTTTGTTTTCTTCCTTCTGGTTATGCTTCTCTTTAATCATTTCCCATGGAGCCCAACAATGTTCTACATCATGTCCATTCTTGCCATAGCATCAACAGTGTAGATCAAGTCTCTTGTTGTGATTGTTTCTGGCCCCCTGCCTCTGAAAGTCTTTCTTCCACATCCTATCTTGTTGCTTTCTCCATTTGATTGATTCCTCCCTTTCTAGACAAGGTACAAGGTCTCTCCAGTGGGTTGAACTATCTTCTTTCTGAAGACTTTCTTTGTACAATCTTCTCCACTAGAGTGTCAAAAGTATGGTCTTTCAAATTACAACTAACTTGAAGTGATTCAAGATAGTGTGAATTTGAGGGGTAGAGGAACTTGACGAAGGTGGTAAGAACAAGGTCTGTCTTCACACCAGTAGCATCAATGTCATGCATGATTGCTCTAATCTCAAATAATGCAATTATAGAATAATTGTCCTTCACTTTAGGATGAAGAGCCTCAACAGTAATTGAATTACCTCCAGTTCTAAATGTGAGTGATACAAATGCTTTTTCTTCGAAGCATCATAAGACGTTTTGGCATATGAGATATACCGACTCACCTCTTCACTTACCGTAGCAGCAATCAATGCATATGCCTTCTTGTCTCTGCTCTTCCATATGGAAAACTCTATCTGTTGTACATTGTTTAGGTGCAGTAAGTGTAGCGGCATATGCTCCATCAACAATCTATCATTCACAAATGTCGTCCCATGGGTCATTGAAGATGAGGGTATGCTTAATCTTCCTCGACCATTCTTGATAGTTCCCTTTGTCTTTGAGCACCACACCAACAATAGCGTCAAGAGAATGCATTATTATAGGCGAAATCACTTAAGCAACAAGTCTTCTCTTAGGCAAAAAATACAAAATCGACAATACAATCTAGTGCAATTAAGCAATATAATAGTTATCATATATCACGCAAATGTATATGAGGGAGTTTTGCAATTATATTGAGGCAGATGTATAGGCAAATGTATTAAAAGAGAACAATCCCTTGCCAATAACAAAACTATTAAAGCAAATTAAGCTCTAAGACAACAGACTGGAACCTTCGAGCATTAGTTGCCTTGATAAAAACATATAGCAATACAAAAATAGTAGCCAAGGGAAATTAACCTGAAGGTCTCCAAGAACAATTTTGACCAAGTCATTTTTGTTCAAGGCACTTGTGAATTTTGTGACAACCTTAATGCCCTCAGAAATTGTGCTTGTCCCATTGCTTCAATACAATTTTTGGTGTTTTTTTTCTTCTATAAAAGACCAGTGGCATAACTTATGTAGTCTCTTATTAAACCCTAAGTGGTGATATGAATTCCATTTTCATTAATGGCACCCTCGGGCCAAGGGAATCATAGTGGCTACCGCAAAGTCTATAAAATGCACGGTTTAGATGTACAAATAAATGTATTACCTCAAGCGCCTATCAATAGGCCATGGTTGGTTCTGTTGCATGACACATGTGATATAAGTTGCAGTAGTGACCCAATGCAGCACGTACAAGTATGATCCAATGCACAGATACCAACAATATCCCATAAAACATGTGGAGAGGTCATGAGATAACTCAATCCATAGTTCGATCCAAAACACGACGCACAAGTGATATGCACTAGCGAATTAGGGTTTGTTCTGTACCATGAAATACACAAAGATAAAATGATACAAGATGGTGTGAAGATAGCACTAGCATACAATACGCTGAGGAGAATAACAAAGATATACACAAATAAGCAATGTTCTACAGAGGGTAATGACACTCACACAAACAAAATAGCACATAAATCAACCAAAAACTTGGGTAGTATCCTCGATGAGGTAGATAAACCAAAGGGTAATGCATAGTATCTAGCATAAAAAAATTGCACAACATCAACTCAATGGTAGTCTAGAATGTAAAACATTGATAGACTAAATGTAAAACGTAGAGTTGTAAAATGAAACACATAGGTAATCATAGGAGTAAGGAGCAACGAGATACCTACATATAATAAGATAAGATACGATAATTTTATTAATTTCCAACAAATGACCACAAAAGTAGGTCAAAGGGACTGTGTAATACCAAGGAACAATACAAAGTGGGAGCTTTAAAGTTAAAAAGGGTGTAAAAAGCGGAAATCAAACAAACCCGAGTTCTTTAACCGAAGGGTCGATCTTGAAGAAAAATATATACAAGTAGATATATGAAGAGAGTTGATCAAAAGAAAAAGAGTGGGTCCAAGAAATGTGAACGAAAAATGGTGATGGTGAAACTGTTATGGGCCACTGTAAGCATTAGAAGTCTCTCTCCTACCATCCAAGGCCGACTTAAGGAAACTCAAAATATTACTCTATCTGGAGGAAGAGCTAGAAGAACTGCAACAAGTCGTGTGCCACTGCCTGGAGGAGGGTACTTGATGTTGCAACCTAGAAGAAGTCTTATGTTTATCACGATGGGGTTGGGACAGTTCTCGTTGATGGTGTTAGGTGGAGGTAGAGGTGGAGTGTCGTGTCCTAATTGAGCGTTCAAGGACTGTGCCACCATCTATCTGTCTCTTTGTGCCCCTAGAGGAAGGAAGCACTAGAAAGGAGGTGATACTCTGAATGGAGCCAAGTCTCGACTGAGAATGTTGTAAAAGGGTGAGGGAGTGAAGTCAAAGGGCCTCCTGCAAGTACAAGGCTAGAAATCTCTAATCAAGGTATCTGAAGAATCTACTCTAAGTCTGGAGCTCACTGAGAAGAAGGTCCCTGAAAAGACAATGGAAACACCCGCGAATATCGTAGTAAATAGGGCACTGAAAGATGAAGTGCTCCTAGGTCTCAACCTCTCGATGGTGACAAACCTAGCATATCCTGTATGGTTGATCGAGCTGGTGATCTGTCTCTACCCAAAGACGATGAGAGCCCACTCTGAACTGGCCTGAAGGAATATGAAGAGTGTGAGCCCAATGGTGGAATGTGTAAATTGGTAGAACAAAGAGAACATCCCTCAGATCCAAGAAGTGCATAGCGTAGAAGGCTATCCTTGGCGGTAACCCTCCTGGTGGGTTGATCCAAGTAACCTGTACAAACTATCTATAAATGTCATCTTTAGTGATTCTGTTCAGCTCCTGATTAGTAGGTAAGAGGCAGCCAAGTGCATTCAAAGGATACCCAAAAGGAGAAAGTCGGTCCATCGCAATACCGACAAATGCTAAAAGATTCGCAATACCTGCAAAACAACATTTGGTGCGACTCGAAGGGTTGGCTGAGGCAATGGCTTCTGAGGAGAGGTAGGCCAAGTAAGGGTATCGATCACGTCCCTTCACCGTGTCAGCAAAGCTTCAGACAGTGTAAGAGGGAAACAATACTTAAAATAGCCTCAAGTCGAAAAGATCGAGCCCCAAACTCTGCAAGCACAATGGAATGAGGTACTGCTCATTTGCATCTAATGATGCGGGGGAGGAGGATCTGTACTCTCTCTGCTAAGGCCCAATCATAGTCAAGTAGGCATGGCCCCCAAACCTCATCCATAAAGGACTGTGAGTCAAATGAGATTATTCATGAGAGACAGCTTGGATGAGATGTCCTGAAAATGGTGTTTGAAGCATTGTCCCTCTGAAAGGGCTAGGGAGTCATATCCTTTATTAACACGAGGTTGAAGAGCATGCCGGAGGCTGAAACAAGGACATGTGAACTGAATCCCCAAAATGGTATAGGTGCTAGTGATCTCGACCTATGCTCCTTTGAAGAAGTGAAGATTAGTGAGTAGCTTCTTCGATCCTTTGAAGGCCATAACCTTGGTTTTACCCAAGTTGACCATCAGCTAACGAAGATCACAAAAGAGGGACAAGGTTTCTAACTATCTCTACAAACCCTCCGAAGATGATGCCAAGGGAACCACATCATCAACAAAGAGCAAACTAGAGAGAAAGACCTGGTGAAGAAGGCACCCATCACTGTCCTAAATGTGCTCTATAAAAAGGATTCAAGCTCAACAATGTAAATCCCAAATAAAGTGGGGGAAAGTGGACACCCTTGCTTAACCTTGATGGTACTTCTGATGAAGTCAGAGATTTCGGGAGCCATGTGAAGATGGTCAAGAGTTGACTCATATAATCCCAGTGTTCCACGGGGACGCGTCCCGAAGGGTCAAGGACGTGTTTCGGCGTTTCTCGCGTCCCGGGGACTCTCAAACTTCGTGCGAAACGTTTCGAGACGTCTCGCTTTTGGAAAAACTTGACAAGACGTGGAGCAAAACGTTTCGGTGGGTGGCGAAACTTGGGGGGACTTCCTGGTATCCCGCACGAAATTCCGAAACTTCGCCAAGACTTGTGGGCGTCCCGCCCGAAACTCCGAAACTTCCCTAGGATATTTAAATATTTTCGAATTTTATTTTTTCTTAGTTTAAAAAAAAATCATTAAAAAAAATTAAAATCATTTAATAAAACTTAAAATTTTATAAAGTTATAAACTTATATTAATATATTAAAATTTTAAATTTAAAACATAAAAAAATATTAAAATTTAAATTATAAAAACTAAATCTTGAGGGCTCTGCACTAAGGAGAAGCGATTCGATGGGGTGTTAGGGTTTGATCGGTCAGGCCTCGGCCTGAGTGCATGATGCACCCTGTCAATGTCCTGGTGGGTTGTCTGGACCCCAGCTGTCGACTGCATTACCTCTCTCGATCATGCATCTCGGTTATGGGAAGCGGTAGAGGGAGAACAACTGCCAAGCGGACTCAGCCTCGAAGGAGGGGCTCCTGCTGGATCCAGGCGTGTGGAAGGTTAAGGAGCGATTAGGAGATGTTGCATTTGAATATTATCACCGTCCATTCTTTGAAGTGGAAGCTGTATGAGAACTTGTTATCAGAATGAATTTGGGCCTAACTTTGTTTGGGTTGTAGATCGGTATATCGGTGTTGGATATACACCAGTTTTTTTTTGCTGTGACTATGACAGTTTTAGCCGTTTATATATCAGTTTTGTTTGTTGACACTATGGTCATAATGTTAAACGCTGCGTGCATGAAACGGGCAAGGCCTATTCACTTCTGGGTTTTTTTTTGGACTGATTGGTTTTAGAAATCTGATGGATGGATCAGATTATACTATTTGTGAATATATCATGAATGAGTACTGAACATTGTATACAAATATGCATGGCATATCTACAAAATGTAATGTTGTCTCTCTACGGATGATATAAAAAAAAATTTCCTTGGAAAAAAAAAATAAAAACTAAATCTAATTTACTTTCTAACCTAAAGTCTAATTGTAAACTATCAATGCCCGTGAAACAAATACACAACCGTAACTTCCAACAATCGCGTGACTCGTGAATGTGGTTGCGGAGGAGAGGAGAGAGCGTGTTGCTACCGCCGTGAGTTGTTGTGCGCGAGAGGAGAGGGCCAATGAGTGTCGCTGTTTAATGTTCAATGTTTACTAGTTTAGTAATTTTAAATTTATTGCAATTTGCAATGTCTGTTTAAAAATTAAAACTTAAATTATCTTGTTGATGTGCAGTATCATACTATCTAGTATCATTGATTCATTTTTTCACTAACTTAAAAGTCAAATCTAAAGATTATCAAATATGATGTTCATGTTAATCATAGATTCATATATTTATAAATTGTTATTAATATAATGATAATCTTGATGAATCCTGTAATGTGTTTGAACTTTGAATTTTGCAGGTACATTGCATGATTGCAAATTCCAAAATGATGAATGTTTGTTATTGTTGGTATTTATATTTTTCATATTTTTAAAATTTGTATGATTATCGCGTCCCGCCGTCCCCGCTTAATTTCTCTAAAATTTGGGTGTGGTCTCCACACGTCCCGAATGTGCGTCTTCCCACACCCGCGCCCCGCCGTCCCGAAACCTTGGAGGAACATTGTATAATCTCATTATGGCAGTCAAAAGGGTCTCAAAACTGCCAATGTCTCAAAGTCTTTGAAACAAAGCCACTCTAGGGATAGAGTCGAACGCCTTCTGAAAGTCTACAAAGCAACAATAGACTTTTGAGGAACAATGGCGTGCCTCCCCAATAATGGCACGAAGCGTAAGAATGTGATCAATGGTCTAGTGTGTTGGTCTAAATCCCACCTTCCCTTTGGCTCTGAGTTGGCACCTCTCAAGATCCCCATAAAGACGTATGTGAAGGACTATAGCATATAGCTTGGAGAAAGTGTGGACGACCCTGATCGTTCTGTAGTTATTGGGATTGGTATTAGGGCATGATTTATAGATTAGGTGGATAATATGTGACCACGAATCAAGAAAACCAGTACAAACCACATGGTTAAACAAATCAGCCAAGTAACAATCAAGTGCTTGAAGGCCATGTTTGAAGAGTTCAACCTTGAACCCTTCCTCGCCCGCTGCTCTACTAGAACTCATGGCCCAAACAACTTCTCAGACATCATGGGGGGTGAAAAGATAACAAGAGAAGGGGAGAGAGGTAACTTGGATAAGGGGTTGACCCGGGATATCATAGAGGGAAGAGTCGTGGGCGAAAATGGCTTTCAGATCAAGATCAAGTGGGAGATGGGAGTTGCAAGGAAAAATGGTATGCCAAAAATGTTTTGGGGAATTTCACGTTCCCTCCCCTCCGAGAGTATGCGACTAAGGGCACTTGTATCATTTAATCGAGCAATATAAGCCCCATGAATATAAACAATAAAAATTGCATTTAACATAAAACATTTACAGATGCATAATGCAATCTACAGCAGAAGCAAATACATTTCATTCAACCCATTCATGCTGTTCATAACTCATAATACAAGCAACATTCATCCTCTTCAAGCATTCCACATGTTCATGAATAATTTACAAAGCAATTACATTGCAGAGGTTAAACGCACAGGAAAATACTTATCTTGAGAAGAAGCTTCCCCGCAACTAGCTATGTCATTGCAACGTTCCACCCAACCATAGGCCAGTGTGCTCCTCAATCTCTCAGCACCATTGCCACCCTCGAGCTGGGCATGATTTCCACAAGGAACTAGGGAACACAGACTCACACACAGCAAGACCCTACACCCAC
This sequence comes from Pseudotsuga menziesii, assembly GCA_001517045.1. Taxonomy (NCBI): domain Eukaryota; kingdom Viridiplantae; phylum Streptophyta; class Pinopsida; order Pinales; family Pinaceae; genus Pseudotsuga; species Pseudotsuga menziesii. Next base: position 60,749 of record LPNX010451222.1, read on the forward strand.
AGTCAAGCCAATAATCACATCCAAACACAGTTGTCCCACTAACAGATGGGTTCTTGGACTTACTCAGCCAAGCCAACACAAGGATGCACTACACAACAAAATCCAAGTTCAGGGTATGGACAAAACGTCGTGAGAACCCAAAATCAAAACGGCAAATGGGGAAAACGACCCAAGTGACCAAATCGTTTCAAAAAACGTTTAATGGCCTTCCAAAGGCAAAAACGACCTCTATTCACACCCAAATCGTGGGTCTACCTTCCCAGCCACGGAACATAACCAAAAACAGGTTTGCAACCAAAATAGACTCGTAAAATGGGAAAACACGCCCTGTGAGAGGAATACGATTTCACAAAACGTTCTTGGGCATTGTAGGGACTAAAACGACCTCCATACGCACCCAAATCGTGGGCCTCCTTTGCCCATTCACTGCACAATACCAAAAACGAAATCCTAGGTATGAGAAAATGAGGAAAAGACAAAAAAACGTGGAGTTAAATGCACAGCAAGCTCCAACTCCGTGAGGAAGACAAAAACGCTTCTGAACAACCCCAAATCGTAAATCCTTGCTACACATTCACTCAGCAAGACCAAAACGAATTTCCAACCATGGAGGAAATGGAGAAAATTGCCAAAATCATGAAGGAAAACGCACAGGAGCTCCAGCTGCGTGAGAGAGCAAAACTGATAAATGAACAATAGGATGGGCATGCATTTCCAAGCATTTTCTTGCCCAAGAAGTCAAAAACATGTTTTCCCAAAAATGGGTGGCTTCCCAATTCGAATTTCACTCCCATACTCTTCCCATCCCCATGCATTAACTAACTCAACCACTTTTGGATGACTGGGCACAAAAGACAAAATGGGTAGTTGACAGTTTTATGGGTTTACCCTTTGACATTTGAATTTTCCCCATTGGCTCAAGGGTTTGAATATTCCCCCCTATTCCTTGTGAAATCATGCCCCCATCTCTTTAATGTTGCAATGACATAACTAGTTGTGGCTATTTTATTAATTGCATATTTACATGATGTCCAAATTATATGGTGCCATCGGCTAGCACGATAACCATCGGCATCGATTTTAATTGTTGAAACGTAAAACACTAAATTCGTGGCGGGGCCTTTCCCTTGAGCTCCACACCATGATTTAATACACTATTTACATCATATATAATTTAATACAATTGGGGTTCGAAATCGGGGTGTTACAGGGAATGAATAAGAAGTACTCAACTCTCGCCACCTACAAGAGATGACGAGGCGTTTCTTGTGGCAAAGGAGACAATCATAGGAAGCTTTGAGAGATAGATAGGAGGGGTGGTCATGGTTGAAAGCATGTCGAAGTTGGGTGTGGAGGTGTTTGCAGTCACCATCATACCACTTGTTCATGGGGTAACATCTAGGCTTTTGGGGGAGGCGAGCAGATCGAGTATAGTGTGGGTAGATTGGGAGGGCAATCTGCCAAATGATGGAGGAAAGACACATGTATTTAGCAGAGTAAAATCAAGGGAAGCGAATCGAGAAACAGAAGGGAGTCCCTGACGGAGGGTGGAGGTAAAGGTGTCGAGGTCTCCCTTAGCAAAGAGAATATTAGTCTAAGGTGGACCCCGTGGAGGAGGGGAGAGGGTCAAGGGTAGGGGGTGCCAATCTGAGGAGAGAAGGAGAGGAGAGCATGATCAGCAAGAGGGATGGGGGTAATAACGAAGTGATGAACAACGGGGAGAAGTTCTTGATTGGAAAGGACATAATCCACCACACTCTAAGCACCACCATAAGGCTGACAAGTGAAAAAGCAGGAAGCCGAGAAGGAGGGGAGACTATTAAGGATCAGTAGCTCGTGGGATTCACCAAGTTGCAAAAGATGCATGTCGTACCCTGTCAAAGGCCTTAGTATATCATCAGATGATCGATGAAGTCCCAAAAAAACTGGATCAATCTCCTGAACACAGAACACGTCCTCAAAACAATCATGAAGAGGGACCTGGAGGGCTCTGGTGTGTGCATTAAAGTCACCCAATAGGATGACATCTTCCACTGTAGAGTGATGGGTGATACCAGAGTATAGATCCAAATATGGGTCGTTGTCAAGTTGGCCATAGATAGTGAACTACGATGAGGCTGGGGAAAGTAGCAAACTGCAATAAAGATATCTCTAGAGAGAGGGGGTAATCTAATGTGTCTGGCCCACATAAACCTAGAAAACTCATCTGTTGCAACCAAAGAAACTCTACCACGAAGAGACTCTCGTACTAAGCATGCCACACCACCAAAGCCTCGAACCCCACCAAACGACCAGGTTTCTTGACGACAAATAGACAACCAATGATAGCCTGTAAAATCCGGAAGTGATCTTACTAGACTCTCATGAGTCTCGGTATTAAAAAGAAGATCCTAAGAACCAAGTGCATCTTGTCGCATGCCCGACGAAGAGCAAAGAGACCCATTAAAATTCCAACATCCCACAGAGATCCCACTTCCATACCATCTCTTCTGTCTAGCTAATCATTTAGAGAACCCAGGCCTAGAGTATCCTGAAGGCGGGGAATCTCGAATAATGGCGCAGAGGTCTTGAATGTTTGACCATTTACCTCCCTCGTGAGCTGCAACAACAAGATCCCTAGAGCATTTCATCTCTGCCACCTAGGACCAAGTAAGGTCAGCCTCTAGAAAAGATCTTAGAAGGGAGAAAGATCAACCTAGGCATAGCCTGAAGAGCCCGAAGTCGGTGACCTGCTAATCTGAATTGGATAAAAAGTGTAGAACCATGACCAAAACAAGCTCTTTCAAGAGAAATATCGGTAAGCTCAAGGCAATCTCAAAGAAACATGCCACCAACCTGTATGGGATCTTGAGAAGGAGAGGGTAAGGGAAGCCCCCTGATCTTCAAATTCAATTCACGAGTCGGCCGATTACACTCTTCAAGTAGCTTGGCTTGGACAACTTCTTCAATAGCAACAAGGGGGGTTTTATCCCCACCCCTAACTATCTCCACCCAAGTGTTAAGGTGTGTTTCTGTCTCCTGTTTGAAAGTAACTTGTTGTTGGCAGATCTCCTCGTGTTTGCTTTTAAGATCAAGGATTTCAACATGTAAGGTACCGTTCGGGGGTTGGAGATTTTCCAATGCCTTCCCATCATCTAGTAATTTCCTAAGTTAGAGGTTTTCCAATTCCACTTCAAATACTCAGCTCAAGAGTGTGAGTATTTCATGTTGAGCTTATTGGAGGTTAGAATGACATTTGTGGTTTTCGATTTCCGGGAATTCTATCCGTTTTAGCATATTTTTCACTTGGTAGGTCTAGAATGAGAAGTCTGACTCCAAAGCTATGTTTGTGGGGTTGTAAACCGATCCCTAATTCTTGTTGTAGTTGTTGAAGTACTCAAGGTGGCCTCTATTGCAAAAATTGGGTTCCATGTTCTCTGGTTGGGTAGAGTCCATCGATCCCCACAACCCTCTAAATGACGAGCTTCAGGTTAGTCCCGACAGTATGGTTCTTCAACCTTAATTCATTAATTGATTCAAGCCCATGCTCGAACTAACCCCTCACATCCGTTTTGCGGAGAACCTGTTCAAAGAGGGTCGAAACCAATTTGATTTACAGTCACAGACCACAAATACACAGTTTGAAACAGTTCCAATCTATCAGGATACCCTCTTCTGGGGCTAGACACTCTAGACGACATTGTGCTCACGCTCAAGACTCGCAGAACCCTGCTCGACAGAACCCTGTTTCCTGCTCAAGCTATTCGACAAAGCCTTGCTCGACAATCCTACTCTCGACGATGCTTATGGAACCCTGCTCAACGGCCCCTTGCTCAGCAGCACCCTATTCCCTACTCAATCTTCTCGACGAAAACCAACTCGATGGCACTGCTCCCGCTCGTCAGCCCTTTCTTGTGATTCCTTCCTCCTCCCGCTCAACGGCCCTACTTCTACTTGACGGCTTTTCAGACGATACCAATTGACAAAACAAGACCAAGGTTAGGGTTTGTAGAGATAGTACATCTTATTTATACATGAGGATATGTGAACTTTGGGCTTCAGCTACCAAAGGTACGTGACTCTTCAGCTTGCTTTCTAGTAATTACAATATCCTCATCCAATAAGTTCAAACAAGAGAATCAAGATCTCGAGAAAGAATTCAACAAGAAGTTATCAAAAAAAGTGAAGAAGCTTCTAGCCTAAGGAACCTTAATAAAAGGTTGCTTGAGCAAATCAAAAGATTAAAAGAATACAACCAAAAACCTAAGACCTTAAGGATAAATTGAAAAGCCAAAGAACGAACTTCCATGCTTAAAGGTTCAAAATCAAAACCTACTTGACCAAATCAAGAAGCTAAAGAATGATAAGAAGTCACTACAAGAAAAGCTAGATAAGATAGATAACATAAGATAACATAATTTTATTAATGTCTGACTAATGACCACAAAATTAGGTTAATGGTCAATATGCAGGAGTACCAAAAGGTCTCTTGTAATACGCAATATGCAGATAAGAAAGTAAAGTAGAAAAGAGAAGAGATGAGAAATATATGCAAAGGTATGGAAAGCCCTCGACCCCGAGTATAGGTGACCACACTGGGGTGGAGAAATACACGAGGGAGGGATCCATGAGCAAAGAAATCCAAAAGAAATGAGGTAGGTCTATCAAGGGATAGACCCATCTCTCCTACCATCTAAGGCTGAATGAAGAAAACTAAAAATAGTATGTTGTCCCAAGGAAGAACTAGTGTCAGGGCTAGGTTTCCCTTTGCATTGTTGTCTAGAGGAGGTAGCTTCCCACTTAGGCCTGGGGATATCTTCTGCCTCCTGGGAGAGCTCTAGTTTGGTTATGCTGCTAAAATCTCAAGGGATGGGGGAAGGTCCCACGGGTCTGCATTGATCTAGTGTCTGAAGCTACACTCATGTCGATCTATCTCTTAGCGGCCCTCCCTAAGGGTGGCACCATGAAAAAGAAAGTGATCCCCTCGATAGAATCTAGTCTAGTAGGAGATTGAAGAATATGGGCTCGAAACTTGAGGGCCTCCTGCATGTATAAGGCCATGCTTCTCTGATCGGGGTATCTAAAGAAGTTGGTGAGGGTCTGGATCCCTCTGAATAAGAAATGGAACCTCCCTCTAATCTAAGACAAGATGGGGTAGCGGAAGATGAAGTGGTCCTCAATCTTGACCTATTGGAGATGAAATAGCTTGCAAGTCCTGTCAGATTGATCAACCTGGTTTCCTGTCTCTACCCAAAGTCTATGAGAGACCACTCTGAACTATCCTAACTTCTAAGGGAATGCAAAGAGCATGTATCCAATGGCAAAGAGTATATTGAGGTCAAACAATGAGTCTCTCACTCAACTCTAAGATGTGCTCAGCATGGAAGGCCATCTTTGGGCATAACCCACCATGAGGGTTCACCCAAGTAATATGGATAAACTGTTTGTAAATGTCAACCCTAGTGATCATGTTCAACTCATGTCTAAGGGGTAGGAGGTGGCCAAGTGTATCTAAGGAAAATCTAAACGAAGGGAGTCGATCGATAAAGTAACTATGAACAACTTACCTAGAGCAACTAATTAACAAGGAACCAAGGACTGATAAAGAAACAATGACTGATCTTGTTGCAATAAAGAAATTATCAGATATAAAAATTGAGATGTTGGAGATGTTAGAAATGTGGCTCAGAAGGTGTCTCATCATTTCCTAGAATCCAAGGGATGTAGTCATTAATATTTAACTTTGTTTCAGCCAGATTAATTTTAGCCTAAGTGTAATTTAGGAGAGACATTAATTTAATTAATTGTCTCAAACTCAATTTCCAAAGTTTGAACTTTAGGAAATTTAAAATTCACTTAAGTGATATGAATGAGGGTCAAGATCAAATCCTAGCCCTTGAATTGAAATCCCTAGTAAAATGAGTGAAAGAGAAATTATAAGAGGATGATGGAAGAGTCGAAGACAGATTAGAGGGCATTTCCAACTACCTGCGGTGGAAAGTGAGGAGTACAGTTGTTCTCAAGGAGAACAAGCTGTGGAACTATGTTAATACCACAGTACAGGTACCAGTCTCAGACCCCATTGCGCCAGTCCTTCATGAGGTGAAGGAAGCAAGGGCTCAATGGATTATCTTGGACGAGATTAAGGACCACTTGATTCCACATTTGGCTGAGAATAAGACAACCAAAGAAATGTGGGACGCTTTGACAAAGTTGTACCATAGTGACAACTAGAACCGCAAAATGGTGTTGAGGGTAGGTTCCTTTCTCTCGAGCAAGAATAACAGTTCAAAAGGGTGGCAAGCGTTACTTTATTTATCAAGGTAGTAATCAAGGGTGGAAAGTGTTCCGTTCAATATCCATCCATTCAATTTATTGTTGAAAAAGTTAACAAGGACAAGTGTCCAGACCTTACCAATGCTTCATGCGAAAGTAAAACTCTTTGATTAAGTATGCACGCGGGATTTGCACACATGCATTTTTTAAATAAAAATTTTGCATGACGGGATTTTGCATGAAAAGTAAATTAGGGATTTTGATCCCTAAAAGGTAGCGAAATTAATAAAAGAGTGTAGAGGAGTAAAGGGGGGCACATAAGTGAGAAAGCAAGAAGCTACAGAGGCTTAGCGAATCAGTGCATGAGAAGGGCGCATTTATGAGAGAGAGAGGGCGCATTTTAGTTAGAGAGAGGGCACACATCATCTAGAACACTGGGAGGGTGGATTCATCAGTTGAGGAGATTGTTTCCGAGAGGGCGAATTTATCAGCAGAGATTGAGAGGGTGATTTGCAGCAGTGGAAGAGGGGGAGCGAATCCCACATTCAGTTAGAAGGAAGAGGGGGAGCGAATCCCACATTCAATTAGAAGGAAGAGGGGAGCAAATCCCAAGGAGGTCTTGTTGGTTTTGTCGCAAGGCTTTTTCCTGGGTTAAATTGACCAAAAATATCTGTGTCATTTTATGTGTGTGTATTGTTGATTTAAAAGAGTAGAAGATCTCATGTGTTTCTTATTATAAATAATAGTTTATGCTTATCTGTGTTATCCTGGCAACATGATTAGTTTGGCATTAAACATCTGATTCATTGAGTCTTGAAACTGGTTTGGGGTCAGAGTATTTTCAGAGTTATATGAAAAAATTATTTTCAGGTCTGTCCACCCATGTAGGTCCACCCACTCTGACCTTCCTTTATTCAAGCGTTACAGTACAAGGATGGCCAAGGGAGAGAATGCGACCTCCTATCTCACCAGGCTTACCCAGCATAGAGATGAGATGGAAGTTGTTGGTGAGACTGTTACTGAACCAGAGTTAGTGTGTATAGCCTTGAATGGCTTCACCAAGCAATGGGATGTACTTGTCAAGTGTGTGGTTGGCAAAGAACACTATCCCACTTAGGAGACACTATGGCATGATTTCATTCAAGAGGAGATCCAGGAGGGGTCTCACCGTGGGGATCAAAAGAAGAAGGGAGAAGATGAAGAGAACCTCGCTCTAGCTTCCAAGAGCAAGGGGAAGGACAAGAAGAGTTCTGGTGATGGAGCTTCTTCTAAGGGCAGGAAGAAGCCAGACACCAGCAAGGTGAAGTGTTTTGCATGCCACCAACTAAGACACTTCACTAGTGGTCTCCCTAACAAGAAGAAGGGCAAGAAGAAGCATGTGGTTGCTACAGTTGAAATGGATGAGTTTGCAGGTAGGTTCGAAGACAAATTTTCACTCATGGCTTGTCTCTCTTGCTCAATGGCCACTAGTGTGTGGTATATTCACAATGGCGCTTCATGTCACGACTGGAGTTCAGGACTATTTCACTAGTCTAGAGGAGCGTACTTTAAACCGACATTGAGCTTGATGACAACACCAAGTACAATCCAGTAGGCATGAGGACTGTGAAGTTTCAGAGGGAGTTCGAGAAGCCCTTGCTGGTGAAGGGCATGTTTTATGTACTGAGACTATAAAACAACCTTATTTCAGTTTCGGCCTTGGAGGACAGAGGTTTCATTAACAAGAAGAAGCATGTGGTTGCTACAGTTGAAATGGATGAGTTTGCAGGTACGTTCGAAGACAAATTTTCACTCATGGCTTGTCTCTCTTGCTCAATGGCCACTAGTGTGTGGTATATTCACAATGGCGCTTCCTGTCACGACTGGAGTTCAGGACTATTTCACTAGTCTAGAGGAGCGTACTTTAAACCGACATTGAGCTTGGTGACAACACCAAGTACAATCCAGCAGGCATGAGGACTGTAAAGTTTCAGAGGGAGTTCGAGAAGCCCTTGCTGGTGAAGGGCATGTTTTATGTACTGAGACTATAAAACAACCTTATTTCAGTTTCGGCCTTGGAGGACAGAGGTTTCATTAACAAGAAGAAGCATGTGGTTGCTACAGTTGAAATGGATGAGTTTGCAGGTACGTTCGAAGACAAATTTTCACTCATGGCTTGTCTCTCTTGCTCAATGGCCACTAGTGTGTGGTATATTCACAATGGCGCTTCCTGTCACGACTGGAGTTCAGGACTATTTCACTAGTCTAGAGGAGCGTACTTTAAACCGACATTGAGCTTGGTGACAACACCAAGTACAATCCAGCAGGCATGAGGACTGTAAAGTTTCAGAGGGAGTTCGAGAAGCCCTTGCTGGTGAAGGGCATGTTTTATGTACTGAGACTATAAAACAACCTTATTTCAGTTTCGGCCTTGGAGGACAGAGGTTTTGATGTGATCTTCCAGGATGAGAAAGTCTACATTTGTCCTAAGGGATCCAGTTTCAGCTCAGCTAAGGTAAATGGGGTCAAGAGTAATAAGTTGTATAGACTTCAGTTCGAGCCACCCAGTGCATTGGTGAGCAGCAGCAGTAGTAGCAGTTGAGATGGCAAGTTATGGCATAGACACATGGCACACTTGCACTATCGAGCACTAAAGGTGATCAAGAAGATAGTGACTGGTCTGCCTTCTTTCAGTATAGACCATCACAAGGTTTGCAAGGGGTGTGCTATGGGAAAGTATGCCAATACTGTGTTCCCCAACAGTGATAACATGTCCAAGGAAATTTTGGACTTGAACCATTCAAGCGTTTGCGGGCCCATGTCAGTAGTGTCTATCGGAAGATTCAGTGACTATGTGAGGGATTCTTTCATTAGAGTTACGATCTTTATTGCTGCAGAGAAGGGTTGGGGGATTAACCAGATGGATGTCAACACAACACTCCTCAATGGGGAGATTGAGGGAAAGATTCAGTGACTCTGTAGCCAAGTATTCTTCCATTAGAGTTACAATCTTTATTGTTGCAGAGATGGGTTGGAGGATTAACCAGATGGATGTCAACACAGCACTCCTCACTGGGGAGATTGAGGGAAAGATCTACATTGAGCAGCCAGAGGGTTTTGAGGTACATGATAGGTCCACTCATGTATGTAGGCTGAGGAGAGCACTATACGAACTCAAGCAAGCACCACATGCATGGTATTCTAGGATTGACAGCTATTTGCAGAGGATGGGATTCACCAAGAGTGAGGAGGACTTAAATCTGTATTGCTTCATAGTCAAAGGAGAAACACTCATTCTTGTTCTCGATGTGGATGACCTGTTTCTCACAAGTTCAGAGAAGCTCATTGCAAATTCCAAGAGGGACCTTGCAGTTGAGTTCGAGATGAAGGAATTGGGGCTGATGCAATACTTTCTAGGACTTGAGGTGTGGCAAAGAGATGGGCAGATCTTCCTTGGACAAGGAAAGTATGCAGTGGAGATCCTGAAGAGATTTGGAATGCATGACTATAGGCCTATGGCTAGGCCAATGGTCACGAACTAGACGAAAATAGATGCTTCCAATTCTGAGGCAGTGGATTCTACCTTATACAGGCAGATGATAGGCTCTCTTATGTATTTAGTCAACACTAGGCTAGAGATTTGTTTCATGGTCAACACACTCAATCAACTCATTGTGGAGCCCAAGCGTTTGCATTAGGTGGCAGCAAAACATGTCCGGAGCTGTGTTGCATGGGTACACATAACAATGGGTCAGTTACACAAACCAGTACCGGTTAAGTGGGTACTTCAATGGTACGTACCCAGCCATACCCAACCATACCCAAATCCAACCTCACGTACCGGGTACTTCATTTATGAAAACAAGGTACTCGCATGGATTTTGATATGTCGTACCGCCTGTTTGGGTACACAGGAGGTACGATCGTTGGGCAATTTACCTTAGCTCGTAGGTCGAGGGGGGGGGTCGATTTACAATGTCTGAAGTTTAAAATTTTTAAATTAATAATTAAAACACTAAAACACATGTTATGTGGGCCCTTTCCCCTTACCTAAACCCGCACGGCACTCCATTTCTCACTACTAGTGCTCCGTGCTCACTACTCCAACAACATGGCTTGAGGAAGCCAAATCAGCTATCTTGTTCATTGTTCAATGTTTACTATTTTGAACTTTCTTTTTCATGTCTGGAAATGCCATTAGGCAAATTTTGAATGTAGTATGACAATGAAGTTTGAACTCATGGTGTCAGGGACACATAATATTTTATATTATTAATTATATTAATATAACTTCAATCTTCCACTTGATATCTACTACGAGTCTATGTCATATGATTTATCAAAATTATTATTTTATGTTTCAAATTTTCAACATATGAATCATTGAATTTGATATATATATATATATATAGAGTACCCCCGACGTACCCAAGTACCCTGTTTCAAAAAGTGGCGTCCCCATCCCCATACCCACATTTCCTGGCAACTTAGGTCCTGAGATATCTAAGGGGGACAGTTGATTATGGATTGAGATATATCCAGGGGGTGGAGTGAAGCTCATGAGTTATTCGGATGTTGACTGAGCAGGCAGCACAACTAATAAGAAAAGTACTTCAGGTCGTTGCTTCAGCTTGGGGTCGGGTGTTATTTCCTGGTTCAGCAGGAAACAGAAATCGGTGGCTCTAAGTTCTGCTAACGCAGTGTACATGGAAGCCAGCTTAGCACTGTGTGAGGCCATTTGGGTTTGGAAGCTTCTCATGGGATTATTTGATCAGGAGCTAGAGACCACCATAATACACTGATAATCAGAACTACATCAAGCTCTAAGAAAATCCAGTGTTCCATGACAGGTCCAAACATATAGAGATCAGATATCATTTCATCAGGGATTGTATGCAGAAAGGGACAATGATACTTCAGTATGTGTCCACAAATGAGCAGGTGGCAGACATTCTCACCAAGGCACTGATGAAAGGCAAGTTTGTCTGCTTCAGGGACAAGTTGGGAGTGGTGCAAAACACCTTCCTTGCTAAGAGGGAGTGTTAGAAATGTAGCTCAGAAGGTGTCTCAGCATTTCATAGTGTCCAAGGATGCTATAGACATTAATATTTAACTCTGTTTCAGCCAGATTTATTTTAGCCTGAGTTTTAACTTAGGAGAGTTATTAATTTAATTAATTGTCTCATAATTCAGAATTTCCAAAGTTTGAACTTTAGGAAATTTAAATTTCACTTAAGTGATCTCAATGAGGGTCAAGATCAAATCTCAGCCCTTGATTTGAAATCCCTAGTGAAATGAGTGAAAGAGAAATTATAAGACTGGTGGAAGAGTCGAGGACACACATTCAGTACACTTACTGACTTAAGAGAAAGTGGACAAATTTTGTGGAGATCAGAGTGAGCTTACTGTGCTGAGTTTCAGAGAAGAAGACAGGCCAATTTCTGAGAGTCATTGACTGAGGATCTATAGGGAAAACCATTGTTGCTCTAAAACAGATAGGGCAGCATGCCCTTTGTTAATCTTTGGTTGCACAGTCAGTCTAATGGAGAACTGAGGACCCAAATAGAGGACTCCTAAATAAGTATAGGACGTTACAACTTCAATGACTATTCCTTGGAAGCCAAGTTTGGGTCTAGAAAGCCTGTTTCTAGGAAAGTTTGAAAGGCGTGATCTTGGTGTTCTTCAGGTTAACCATCAATTGTCAGCCAATTCAAAAGGTACTAAGAGCAAACAACTGTTTCTGCAATGGAATAGAAATCCCTCATCATCTAAAAAGTGGAGAATGCAAATTACAAACTAAAAAAGTCGCAACCATCATCTAGATCAAGACTCCCCAGAAGAAATTCCTCACCTTCATTTTTAAGGGGCCAAAAACAAGAGGTGAAAACAGGCATCCATGTTATACTCCGATAGTGCTAAAGATGTTCCCTGTCAACCTAGTCGAAGTGCAGATTTGTCTTGAGATTGTCTCATAACAAGAAATTATCTCTAGCTAATTCCTCCTTGAAATCCGTAGCCTCTACAGATGATTAAAACAGTGCCTTAGAAATGTGTTAAAGGCCTTCCAAAAATAACAAAGTAATGAACTCTCCAGAAGAAATTCCTCATCTTCATTTTTTTAGGGGGCAAAAAGAAGAGGTGAAAACAGACATCCATGTTATACTCCAATGGTGCTAAAGATGTTCCCAGTCAACCTAGTCAAAGTGCAGACTTGTTCTGAGATTGTCTCATAACAAGAAATTATCTCTAGCTGAATTCCCCTTGAAATCCGTAGCCTCTACAAATGATTAAAACAGTGCCTTAAAAATGTATTGAAAAAATAACAATGTAATGAAAGACGAAGTTGTCCTTGCATAATTTCTTCAATAAAAGCTCTCAAGGTGAAAATATGAAGAAGCATACAATGGCCCCTGCAGACCAAAAATAGTGACTGGTATATTGAAGTATGTTCCTATTCAGATTGGTGATTTTGTTAGTAATTACATTTTAGCAGTAATAGAAATGATTGGCAAAGATTTCAAAGTCCTTCACCCTGGCTTGAAGATATGGACGTCAACATCAACCTGGAAAAGAAAATTTTTAAATCAAGCAAGTTATACATAAGCTCAAGATCCTCATTCAGGAATCAGAACCCAGATGTCATGCGGGAAGAAGAGTGTGCAGCTACAGAGCCTGACTTTGAAATAAATCGCACAAAGAGTGATGCAGATCAATAAGAGCATTGCCATCAATGTCCAACATGATGCTAGAGCAGAAAATAGATGATCTAGGTAACACTCATTCTTATGACCAAGGAATTTTCGACCTAACTCAAATTCAGACATACAGATTCTGATGTTTTGAATGATTAGCAATATGGAATGCACAAATTATATGTTCCTATCCTCCATATGATGTAGTCAAGACTCGATATCACTTCTCATCCATTGTATCAATGGCCTAAACAGCACCTTGAGCATTTTATTCCGACTTTTATAGTCCACCATGTGCACAGTATTGAGCATGTTTTGACTCCTAATGTTCCTAAAAGGAAGATGTCTGAACAGTTTTTCAGAGACCATGGTAGAGAACGAGACCTGTAGTTTCCTCCACAGCCAGACATAGAACAGTTTATCTCCCAAAAGATTGATTTGGGCAACAGCAAGAAATATTAGATTGGCTATTATTGGAAAAAGGATTTTGCTGAAGAAGTGAAAGCATTGTTCACAAAATATGTTGGTGCCTTTCTCTGGAGTTATAAAGCTACAAAGAGAATTCCAGAATGCTTCGTAGTATAGATACCAGAATCACCTATAACAGGTGTGGCTCCTCCTCCTGATCTGCGATGGAAACATGGAATCTCGAAACCAAAGGATTTGTTGACATTTGCCAATTTTAAAATCAGATCCATTACCTATTTTGGGATCCGTTTCCTGAAAAGGTGAATTATTTTGCTGCTGGGGGATTGGCCTCCTGAAGGTGTGGGATCATTTCCAGAAGACTGGAACGAATCCTAGAAGTCAGAATACATTTGTCTGCGAGAAATGAATCCTGTCAAAAGCAGCAGAGACCTCAAAAAGACATTACAGTCCTGATATCCCACAGATTTCCTGTGGTGTTTTGGAGAGAAAGAGAGGCAACCAAGCCCCAGAAACATACAGAAAACTAAAGCATTTGTTTTTTGTTACTGAAGAGTGTGATTTGAGAGAACGTGAAGGAGCCAAGTGAGAGAATCATGAGCACATATAAAATTTGAGGCACATTGAGAGCACTGTTACCACACAAACCATCATCTTGAGATTGAAAGCCCTAAAATCAACGATGGTTTGTGGATAACTAAAAGGGGGGCACTGTCACCCCCCCAACCCTCTTCTTCTCTTTAGGCTAGCTCTTCTCTAGCTTAAGGGAGGAGTCTCTAAATAGAATTACAAGGGTTTAGCAATGAAGAACAAGGTGAATTTTAAAAGTAACCCTAGCTAAACAAGGCTTTTTATGAAAGTAAAAAGATAATGGTGATGATGGGATTGGAGACCAGTGTCTTCTCAAATGGGCAAATGGGGTCAATTAAATAAAGTAACGAAGAGCTTACTAACATCCAAGAATAGTTATGGTTTGAATGTCAATCCCTACCAAATCCAAGAAAGGCTAGAATACACTGTTGATACACTTTTTACACTATGCATCATCATATTAAACACTTATTATTTATGGAATCATGAATGGTATGAGTATGTACTACATATTTGTATTACAAATCATGCATGTATCATGGTTAAGTTAATTTCCTATGCATTTTTCATTTTTTGCTAAATTTCTACTTTTTTGGAATTTATTTTATATTCCTTTCATATATGTTTTTGTCGCTACCAACCTACTATTTCTTGAAAATTTGGGGAGAGCTTCTGAGCATTGTGAAAACCTGTGCCCTTGTTTCCTTCAAACTTCATTCCTTCATTTCAGTGCTCCAGAAACTCGTGCAACATAGCACCTCTCGAGATTTAGGGCTAAAGAAAATATGTTGGCTCTCCTTGCCTATGTTAGTTGGGGTAGTCTCCTAACTCATTGATATGAACACTTAGATGTGTTCTGCTTTTGTGAAGTGATGTAAATAATATACACTTTCCAGGGGGGAAAAACTAAGTTACCCGATCCACAGATCCGCATTTCAGATATGGACCTTGACCCAGATCCAAGAAGGATCTGCCTGCCAAATGGATCCTGCCTTACTAGAAATGTATCCTGCAATTAGGAGGTGTATCCCGTGACATCAACACCCATACACACAGATGGGAAGGGCATTTCACTGTTAAATTCACTAATTATTAATTTATATGCAGAGATAGTCTACATGCATGAATTCAATAATTTTTAAACCTCTTCCTTTCTTCCACCAGCAATGGATATAAATCCACAGAATTTCATAATAAAGTTTATTAAAGTTCCACCTACACTTTAACATATAACTTACTGAATCCGAATTCACCCTAAAATTCCACATTGATAAGTTACAAATATTAAGTTATATTAAGTTAGAAAGTTGAGTTATATTATACTTATACGTTAAAGTTATTTATAAACTTTGCATTAGAATTTATGAACTCACATATTAAAGTTATAAATCATAACTTATAAATTTATGTATATCCATAAAATGCCCTGACTAAAATCTATTACATTTATTATTTAAGTATTATATATTATAAAAGTATATATAAGCTATATATTTTTAAATTTTAATTTTAGATTTATTTTTAAAAATTATAAAATATATTTATAACGTTTGCACCTGCCATTTCCCCACCGTATCCAGATCCTGGCCTTTCGAAAATACGGAAAATCCATATTTGGATCCGAATCCTAGTAATTGAGGAAAAAACCTATGGTGTTCTTGGGGCATTTCACTATTTGCATCTAAGGGACATTCATTGTGTTCTAATTCATAAAGGGATGCATCCAGCATCTACTGTGTGAGAAGCATTCACAGACATTATAGGGGACATCTCCTGTCCCAAGAACAATTCCCAGTACCAAGGAGATGTCCCCCCCCCTCCTAACCTCAAGTTGGTCATTAAGTCATATCATATCTTGTAGTCTATTTTGTCTTTGATGAAATGAAGTCCATGGAAGTCTTATCATGAAAGACTTCATAATATAATGCAAAGATGCACTTTAAGAATATGATGTGGGTTGTTAGTGACGTCCTAGGTGACTATGAGGGCATCGTTGGGAAGTACTAACTACTTGAGTGAACAATTGTTCCTCAACTGTCATGCACATGATCCTCTATCTGTATAGAAAGCCACCCTATCATCATTTGAGATATCACCACTAATTGAAGCGTACTCATTGTATATTTCACATCACCTCCATCTCTGTCAATCCTATGTGCATATCGTATTCAATAAGAGACTCGCAATAATTCATGTGTTATGTGAATGATGCCGTAATTATTTACATCATTCTCTTATTTATCCAAGTCATACGAACACATAGGTGACATAACATAGGTCATTGTCATTCCAAACTTTTGACTTTCCGTGGATTGCTCTCTCGACATCCTCTCGGGGACGCGAACCCTACTACACTGATGAAAAAGAATAAGTCACTTAAGATGCATTTCAATCCCACGAGGGATTACAAAGCTCATATATGTATACCTAAAAAAAGAATAAAAATAATGCATGACAAAATTGTAACGAAAATAATTAAGTTGCCGCTAACTGCATCCAATGCTTGAACATGAATTCTATTAAACTCATGACCAATTAAGGTAGAAAGCATACCTGAATCTCAATCTTCTCCTTTTCCAGTCTAGCAACAGTATTTTTCAATTTTTCAACATATTCATTTGAATGCATCACCTTCGTATTGCTAAGCTCTTCTTGGAGCCTATTCATCTCTGCACTCCTCTCGTTTAGATTGTTTTGAAGCTCTGCAATTTCCGTGGACATCTGTTGAAATTTGTATCAAGGGATGTGTCACAAAATGAACTAAATAATCAGGGCTTGTTGAAAGTTGAACGCATTCCAAAATAAAGACATCTAGGTATACTTCACACAATTGAATATTGAACATGTTCACTTTCAGAAGACTACCAATTTAAATTTTATTGAGAGCACATGTTTTCCCACTTTTATGTCAACTATAAATCACCTGAAATATGCAGAAAGTTACTGTAGGGAGATGTAGCAGCCAACATGTGAACCCCAAACTTTTTATTATGTAATGATATCGATAAGGTACAATATGAGGTAGGAGATGCTATTTTATTCTTCTGCTTCTATTTATCACAATTTGTAGCTGATTCCATGATCTCAGTATATGACAAAAAGGATAATATTATTCTTAAATGTGGGATAGTATTACCCATCCTCAGTATGACAGAGCTATATCCAACATGTCCCTTTTAAATAAAACTCAAAAGCACTTAGAACTTACCTGTTGCTTCTCTGCCTTCAAAACAGTGCATTCCTTTTGAGCAACTTCATTTAAGTCATGTTTCTCTGCAATCCCCAAAAAGCACATTTAACAAAATTACAAACTTTTGATGGAACAAAATAACCTGAAAGAAGTTCCGCAAGAAATTTTTATGATTCAAGAACCACCTACACATACTTTGAAGTTGCAACTTCACATTCGCTAAATCCGCTTGGTCTATTTCATGTAGTGCTTTTAGTTTCTTTATTTCATCCAGTGACTTTTCATGATCGCCTTTCAAAGCCAGCAACGCCTCGGTTTCGTCTCGAAGCAAATTTGTAAGCTCCTGAATGGAATTACATGTTCTTCAAATATTTTAGTATGTTTATCAAGATTCAAAAGAACACTATGCCCATATCCAGACATCCTAAGGCCCAAGGGTTAGCTCAATTGGTCAAACCATCCACCCAAGGCATGTTGCTGATGAGGAGGCCATAGGTCACAGGTTCAAATCCGGAAAAGTCCCTTGGGGTCACCAGCCACTGTTGTGGCCAGCAGTTGAGACTCTGAGAGGCCCTTCATCCAGATATCCCAAGGAAGAGGGGGGCTCCCACAAGGTTTTTCATGGAAAATAAATATCTAGACATCCTCGACAAGCAAACAGAAAAGAAAGACAATGAACAAGAATAAATACAGAAAAAATAAATAAATATCAAGAATTCTTAGTAAAAAGGTATTTAGATTGATGAGACCAATATGGATTTTGAATATTCAAAAAAAAAATCCAAGTATCAAACACTAAATGCACACCCTCAAGTCTCTATGTAATGAAAATGACAAAAGAATTTCTGAAAGCATTTAAAGATAACTAATTCACCATGCACCTTTTCCCTTTCTTGTAATTTCTTAATTTTGAACTCCATCTGTTGTTGCCTCCCTTCTAACTCCAATGGTGGTGTAGATCCGTTACTTGTACCATCCCATTTTACAACTGTACCAGTATTTGCATGCTTGCCATGAACACGCTGATTACCTAGGCTGTTTTGGGTACGAGGAGCATTTGTGTATCTTTGTTGTCTGGCAACAGGCGCATCCATATGTCCCTGCAGTGTATTGACCGCATGCAGATCTGAACAAAATAAGTTCAATACATTCACAAAGACCCCACTAGTATGAAAAGATAAATAATCTAACAAGCAATTGTTGATGGTATACAAAACAAGTTTATAATCAGAATCCTATAAAAATAAAACATGTACTCCATTTAGCTAATGAAAAATTTAAATGTTTTGAATCTTGATTCATGCCAACCCCACAAACAAATAGAAATGAAATTATATCATATAATGTACACAGATGACCAAAAAGGGTCAATGGGACTAGGAAGTAAAACCTTTGACAACAGCACTAAGAAGCTCTAAAATCTAAGGTTAAGAACAGAGAAAAATAAAGAGTAGATAATAAAACACAGTGGAGCAAATCAAAAAGGGTGACCCTAGAAAGTGAAAAAGATATACCAAGAGAAGAAACCCTCCCAAAGTGGCAAAGTCAATGTTGCACCATGATAAGTCCTCCAAAAAACAGCCAAGATCATGGAAGCCAAGGGAGAGCAGCATCTTAGCTACCATCCGAATCCAAAGAGTAGCCATCATCACCCAAGAACACAGATGTATCAAGGCTGAGACTCAAAATGTCCTTCATAGAATGGCCAAGGTTGAGAGGACCAGGTTGTACTATCCTTGGGGGAGAGCAGTGTTACCCCTCAGATTGTATGAAGACTTATCCATGCGTAAAGATGCAGATGATCCAGATGATGTCAATTGTATAGCCTGTCTAAGCCAGTCTTGTAAACTGTATTATTGTATCAAGTGATCCATGGTTGTAATGTAATGTAATACAATGTAATGATGTAAATGAGATGTATTTGTATATGTAAAGGGCCAGTTGTAACAAATACTCAGCTCCCCTATGATCCAAGAGGATCTTTCATAGGCGATCAAAGTAGAAGTCTTCAAACAGAAAAATAAAGCTTACCAGGTAAAAGAGCTCGTAGACAGCTTTCCGTCAACACTTGTTTCGTGCAAAACGGCCTCCGGAAGCAGAAGATGTCCGGGTTAGAAGTTTCGACAAAAATGGTTAAAATAATAAAATGGCAAAAAAATGGTTAATGTATAGTTGTAGAAATTGGGTGGAGTCTATGGGAATCAAACCCAAGACCTCCAAGCCTGCCCAAAGTCTCCACCAAGCCCACCTAGCCATCTCTCTCACATGTGTTCCTTGTAAGGTAAAAGGCACAAGTAATATTTAAGGTTGAATGAAGTTTAAAGTAGAAAAATGGGGCGGGGTCGAGGGCGAAAACACCAAGACCCCCATACTAGAACCTTATACTATATACCATGTTACACGAACTCTTGCCAACAAACCATGCCATATTACCATATTCCATGCCACGAAACTATGCCACGAGCCAACACTATGCCACATTATAGAACCATATTATATCGCCAACACATATTGCCAAACCATAATATAAATCCAAAACATAACGTGGAACTACATTACATAAACACCTTTCAAAAGCGCGTGGGAAGGGGAGAGGCCCGTGGGTTTGACCCCGAGACCTCTACCCCAATATTGTATCACCTTTACCATCAGGCCACGGCCCGTCTGTTGAGCAATCAACGGTGTATTTTTCTTAAGAATTTGATCTACAAATCGAGCCAAAAGAGGGGCGCGTGGCTCCTCCACGCACGCCCAAAACTATTATTTAAACTTTGTTTTGGAGCCACGAAGGGGTAGTTTAGCGCCATTGTTCTGTACAGATCCCGAGGCGACAAGTACAAGGCATTTATGTGCATAGTTCTTGAGGCAAGAAAGTACAGTTCGTACAAATCCGTACAAGGCAGGCAGAGGTTGTCTCGTTTTGCATGCCAGAGGAGACCTCAAGAAAACTTGATCGAGATTCGAGTTTATACTCATTTTTCTCGAAATTTCAAGAGGATCGCAGTGGTGTTGTCAGTTTTTGCTAGTTACTAACAGAAAACAGAAGTGGTTCCATAAACCCAAGATTGTAAGCTTTGAAGAGTTAATAAGATCGGTCTTCCCATTGGAAGTGGCCCGGAGACGTATAGCCCAAGAGGGGTGAACTCCGTTATCAGCTATTGTCTTCAATTTTTAGTTTGCATATCTCTTTTATTTGCTTATGTGATTGATTTAAAGCATTAAAAATTCATCTTTAAAGCCTGTTTATGAGTATTTAACATGAAATTTCACATCCAAATTTATGGTTAAAAAGATCCTGAAATTTCATATCACCCTATGACGGTTGCACATAGAGGATGTCTACTGAGTGGTTTTTTTAGCCCGAGATTATTTACATTTTCATGAGTGTAAATAATCTAAGGTTTTTTCACTCAAAATCCTCCAAGCCAAGGACATTGCCTAGGTGCAATTTTCCATACATTAGAGCACCTGAGCCCTATTGGTCAATGTGATGTAAACATCTCACGTATATGGTCACCATGGACATTTATGTAATGTCAAAGTAAAGTTTAGTGTCTTAGGAGTCCCTCTTGCACATGGTTACATTATAATTCTAATGTCCTGGTGTTTAAAACACATTAAAAGTTTAGGACATGGCTTCCTTAAGTCCAACTTTAAGTTAAATGTTCTAATTAATCATTAACTTCATAACTTAAAGTACCCCCTTCTAAAGTGAGGCTCTCATCATATCTTCATGCAAATATCATGCATCTTAATGCACCCTCCTAATCTACCCTCCTAGCTTAGCGCCTTCATACTTCTTGTGCCTATCCTAATCCTTCCTAGACCCCTAACTTCCCAAACAACCCCCTCTAAGTGCCAAAATGTCTCCCTTTCCATAACATGTGCAAGTCGTCCTCTCTCTCTCTCTCCTCACACGTGGCTTTTCTCCTTGTTTTAATTTTAATTGGACCTTGCTTGACCTTGATGAGCCCCCCTCCTACCTTTTGGGAGTGAGTTGGAGGCATTAGAAGCCCTCCCAGGCCCACACGTGCCAAAAGAGGATGTGAATTCTCCCTCAAACCCAAATCGTCCCCCTTGTTTGGACTATTCCTCTCTCCCTAAGCAAGTTGGTGGCCCTCTTTTGCCTAGTGTCCCTTCCTTTTACCTTTCTTAACCACTTAGTGACATTTTTATTATTACTTTTTCATGTCAAGAGGAATTTGTTAGGGTTTTGACTCTTGAGTCTTCTAGAA
Source organism: Pseudotsuga menziesii (assembly GCA_001517045.1). Lineage (NCBI taxonomy): Eukaryota > Viridiplantae > Streptophyta > Pinopsida > Pinales > Pinaceae > Pseudotsuga > Pseudotsuga menziesii. The sequence continues at coordinate 82,117 of LPNX010451222.1, forward strand.
GCAAAGAATTAATGTTTTATTGACTAAAGGTTGAGCTTCTAAAGCTATAAAAAGAAAGCTCCTCTCTCATTTCATTTGTTGGTTGTTTGCTATGTCACATGGTTCAGATTCAAATTGGAGTTCAACCACAATGAAATTTGATTCAAATTCGATCTTTTCCATGAAGTTCAAATGAGGTTCGTCAATATACATTTTTTAATATATATAAACACAGACATATATGTGTGTGTGTATATAAACACACACACACACACACACATATATGGCCGTGTTTATATATATATATATATATATATATATA
>LPNX010451222.1:82711-176013 GCA_001517045.1 Pseudotsuga menziesii
CTAGAAGTTGCAAAAGCATCTGCACTTTATAGATTTAGACCTATATTTCTCAATAGCTCAATATACAAATTGATCTTCAAAATAATGACATGCAGGTTGAAATCTATTCTTTCAAAAATAGTATCTGGAAGAAGGAAGATTTGTCAAAGCAAAGCAAAACTTGGACAGGGTTACTATATCCCAAGAGATCATTTATACTCCAAAAATTGAAACCATATTATTATGTCCACAAAGGACCAAAGAAAGTCAATCGAACTTGAGAGTCGAGATCAAAGCAAGCAATAATAGAATGAGGAGAGTGCATAAGGCATCTCCGAAACAAAACAAACAATGCAAAAAAAGTTAAATTAGTACTAAAATAAAAATAGCAATTGGGTAAACCTTGAGCTATAAAAGTTGCAGATGCACATATCAGGTGAGTTAATACAACAGTCGGTAAGGATAAAGGAGGTCTCGTCACTCTCAGCATCTAAGCAAACAACTGTAATGTCAGCTAAGTCACCTGGTTTGAACTCGTGTTTGAGTTCGATGACTTTGAAATTCGCCAAAATTTCAGCAGTGAAAATTTTGGTGATAAAACTCAACAATAAATTCAAGACTATAAAATTAAATATATATTGTTACAATGCACCTGTACCCAGCGCACCTTCAGGTGTACCCCAGGGAGAGAGAAGGCAAAAAATTTCGACCAAGACGGGTGTTATCGAGTAATGTTGGTCATGGTTGGGCCCTTTGATCCTCCTTTAGGGGAACTATAGCTTAATGTCATTGTTCACTGCCCTTTATTGGGATTTTTAACCTCAAGGTTGGTGTCCAGGGGCCCTGAGAGTTCACCACTGGATCACATGGCCCCATATCTTGTTACATGCTTAGGTGGCCTTTGCTTCAACAGTGAGACCTTCGTCTCTATTCATAGCCACTTATGACACCCTCCTGGCCTCTCAAATTGTTGGTGCCTGCTCTCCCTGGCCTTATCTCCTCAGAGGTAGACATCCTCCATGCTAGGCCTTTTTTATGTTTTAAGGAGGGCGTTGAGGGCTTTTACAGCATTTTAGGGGTTAGATGGGGTATAACGCCCTCCCTATAGCTCAATCCAACCTTTCATTCAGAGTGATTCGCTTATTTGAGCGTATTTTGGCACCTAGAGGTACAAATACTCAAGCAGCCTACCTTGAGCCTACGTTAGGCTATATTTTATTATTATTTTCTTTTAATTTTCAGTTGACATTTTATAATTTCAAGTTGACTTATTTTAAGGCATGTCGGCCTAGATATTTTGTAAAAAGTGAGTGTGAGATCATATAAATAGATCTCCTCACTTTCATTTCAACGACAAAACTGACAGGATAATACACTATGCACTTGTTTTACCCTTGCTAGGGCTCTTTGGAGAGATGCGCCCCTCATTAGGAGGTTTTTATGGGATAATGCAAGTTGTTTCTGGTAATTCTTTGGAAGTTCTTTGCTTAGTGATGTTTTGATTTGTTGGCTAAACACGAGCACGAAGAGGTCAGGCTTCTCATCTCTTTGTTTGAATGGTGGTTGATGATGCACGTTCAAGTCTAAGTGGTAGCCCTAGTGCTGCACTTTTTCCTAGGATAAGGCATTACCATCCTTTTGGTCACCTTAGCAAGTTGAAGCACGTCTCTTTGTCAGGGTGCTCTAGGGTTTCTCCTTAGTTTTTCTAGGATAGTTGTTTACCCTAGGAACTCTTTCTCACTAGGTTAGCCATTCTCCCCAGAAGCCCTAGGATAGGTAGGGCTCGGGCTAGGGTAGATTTCTCTTGGTTTCACCCTTTCTTCTTCAAAAACCTAGTCTAGGGTTAGTTTTATAGTAGTTTTAGGTTATTTTAGGGTAGTTCTTAGGTTAGTTAGCGTTGGTTTAGGACTGTTGGGACTGTTCTAACCCTAGGTCAGTTCTCTTACCTATCCTAGCATCCTCCATCTCCCTCCCCAAAACCTTTGCTAAGCTCTTCTCCTTTCCTCGGTGCCCTCTCCTAGTCCTTAACTTAACCTCGTCCCCCTTCCTACTACCCTCTCTAACCTTCACTAGCCTACTCTCCACCTTTCGTTGCTTCCCTAAAGCTCCCTCACACCCTCGTTGCTCCTCTTTCCACCCTCGCAGCTCCCCTTTCTTCCTCTTTGCTCCCTCGGGTCTACTTTAAGGGAAGCCCTACGGATGCTTCTTGTTGAAATATTGAGGGGGATGAATCAGTATTTGCACGATTATAAAACATTCGATCAAGAGCAAGTTGCTAATCACCAATCATAGCATATCATCAATGTACATGAAAATAACAAGATGCACAGTACACAATATTTTGACGTGGAAACCCTAGCACCACCCTACCACCCTAAAGAAAAGGAGGATTGAACCTGTGGACCTATCAAAACCATAGTGGAAAAAATTGGCGAGGGTTCAGAAAACATCTTATTGGCAAAAAAACCGATAAAAATCGACAAACCGCGACAAGCATTAAAAAGGAAATAATTGTACTTTAATAGGGTCAAAATTTTCTTCACAATTTTTCCCCTATTTCCCAATTTTTCCCGATCTTTCCCGATTTTTCCCTGATTTTTTCTCGATTTTTGCTGATTTTTTCCCGATTTTTGCCAGTTTTTCTCGATTTTTCCCAATTTTTGCTGATTTTTTCAGATATCCAAATTTTTGAAAAATCGCGATTTTTTCGGGCCAAAAAAAATTGCAATTTTTCGGGACATCACCAAAAAATCGGCGATTTTTTCCACTATGGTCAAAACCAATCACTAAACTTCCTGCTGATAACCTCTGATCTCTGATCACTGCCAAGTCATCATTGTATACTAATATGTCATTTCACTCCCACACACTGTTCATGTACATCATTGTACACCTCATCATACACAGTCATTCATCAGGTAGTTCTACTCTGCTTTCACTGATCATCATACATCGTCATAGAGTATAAGCATGCATCATCACAGGGTATGTATAATCGTCATAGGATATACATCATCATCAAATATACATCATCATCGTGTATGCATCATCAACATCATGTGTACATCATAGTGCATAGGAGAGCATCATCACACCATAGCATGCATGTACATCATATTGTATAGGAGAGTGTGCATCATAGAGTGTTCATCACAGTGTAGCATGCATCATCATCGTAAAGTGTATCATTTCATAGCATAAAGGTACTATGCATCATCAACTTATGAATCATCAAGGTGTACTATGCATCATCTAAGTGTACTATGCATCATACCATATAAAATCAGTGTGTGTTCCAAACCTAAGCCGATTATGTCTGTTGTGGAAGACCCCAACAGATATCAAACCTTAGACTGTGTATCAAGCTACCACTGTGGAAGACCTTAGAAGATGAATGAGCTGAGAAGTACCCCAAATAATGTCCACACTAGGATTGTGTAGATGTCGAAAGAGAACTTCAAGTCACCACTGAACTGTGTATATACTGTGTACTTCAAACCCTGTCAACTTGGACTGTGTATATCAAATTCGCATGGATTGTGTATGTTATGGAAACCACCTTACCTTCGAACTGTGTATTCCTCACCCTCGAACTCCTTTCAAACTGTGGACGACTTCAACCTTAATCTCGAGACCGTCAATGGAGGTGTTGGTTAGACTCCAAAGAAATGTCACCAAGCTCGGATTGTCAAGGTGTATACTGTGGAAGACTGTCAACACTTGGATATGTCACATAAACTCGGTATGTGGAGGAAGGCCAATGCTAAGAAGCCCTAAAACAGTCACCAAAATCGAACTGTGTATCTCTTTAAGGATCAGGACTTTGTCAAATGCTGCAAATTCGGATCTGAGTATGCACTGTAGAACTCAAAATGTGTAAACCCTCAGATTTGGTGTGAAAGACCTCACATATGTCAAATTCTAGAGATGACTGTGAATGTCCTCAACTACTGTCAAGTTCGGGACTATCTTAATGAGAAGAAAAACCCAAGAGAAGTTGTAATTCGGACTGTGCAAGCTTCTAAACCCTAAGAGATTACTACTTGAAAAATCGGGTATGCTGCCTCAGTTGAACACCACCGAGTACACTCTCTTAGTCATTTTTTTATTAAAGTTATGAAGAGATCTTGTGTATATATACACAAGCTTGATGTTGAGAGAACAACAAACTAGGGCCAACTTCAATGTGGAGGGTAGAAGGGTAATGACTTGCATTCACTATTTTATTAATTTGTTTCAACACTCAACTACTTTCATGAGGTCAACTTTAACCTTTTCAAGGATACAAGGGTTCTAGGTGGTAGCAAAGGTAAGCATCATTTTTATTTTGTGTCTTTTGTTAATGTACTCACCATTTGACAAGGGTTTTAGGGTTCAAAGTCACCATATGTAGGAGTAAGTCAACTATGCCACCAAGGGTGCAGCAAAGAACCAAGGACCCCATGACCATCAAGATGTGTGGGTCTTAACCACTAAAACCATCTCAACTACCTCACCAACACTTAGATGGCCCTCGCCACTTCACCATTCCTTCAAGGGTACAAGGACCATTACCCACCTCCTGTGGGAGGCCAAGTCTTCTCCTAGGGTACCATGACCCCCAAATGACCACAGAATGGGTCATTTGGCCTATTTGAAGTTCTACAACTTCTTCAACCCACCAAGGGCACTTGTTAGGGTACTGGGGCATAGGTTGGGGACCGGAGGACCAAGAAACAACTGGGGAACCATTGAAATAACTTAGGGGAACTTAAACACTCTAAAGGGTGTACAGGGATTTTGCCATTGTCCCAAGGGCTCCAAGGGCTTCAGACTTGGGCTTGGACAAGGTCAAAGGTCTCCTTTGACACTTACAACTACTTAACCCTCAGGGGCTCCTCAAGGGACACCAAGACACACTTGTTGGCATCAATGACAATTTAGTCAGCACTTCTACCTTCGGAACTGCTGCTAGCAGCAGTCCTCTTCCCTTCATTGCTTTAGCAGCCTCCTCCCTGTCCTCGGTCTCAGCCTGTTCTTACCTTGGTTGCCAACTCAAGCCGCTTAAGCAGCCTTTCCTTTAACCTACATGGCTTCCCTTTACAGTGGCAGCCCTCTCCTTTGCTGCATTGCCTTCCTTCTAACCTACACATGAACAAATACAAGGTTAGTAAAATGCTGGTATAAATTACTAGTTTGGGTTATCATTTAGGATTGGGCGGTTTGCATCCTTTTCCTAGTAGTCACACAGTCTGCAATATAAAATATACATACAGTAAGCTGCTTGGTTTACGGTAGAAGCAATCTCTTGGTTAACTTATTTATGCTATTATTGTTGATAATGCATGTGATACTACTGACACTTATGCTGCCATACTGATACTTGTCAAAGATGCAAATCTTACAACTGTTGTCACAAATATCTTAAGTGAAGGACTGATATAGCTGCTGCTTGGAATTGTTTGAACTTTGGAATACCATTTAGAGTGGGCTAGGTGAATACATTGTTCTTCCACACACATTTACTTCGGACTTGGTTGTTGGTTAGTCAGTGCAAAGTTAGTTAAATGAACATACTTGTATGCAATATGAAATCTTGTCAAACTTTCTAATGCTGCTATAATGCTTGAATAAATGACTGAATGCTTACATGCTGTACTGAAATGGTGTCATAACTATTTAATTCATGCCTGTACTTATGTTTTTGTGCAACGATTAATGCTTATACTAGAATAATACTTGCCTTTGTGTTTTGGTTGTTTACATAGTGGGATAAGACTGATCTTTGGGATGACATATTGTTGCAACCTGTGTTTTAAAAACCGCCAAGACCGAAACCAAAACCGGCCGGTCTGACCAACCAACACCCTGGGCAATTCAAACCAGGCCAAAAACTGGACCGGAGACCAGTTTGGTAACGAACCAGCCGGCCCGAGGTATGAACCAGTCTTAGCCGGCCAGGCCCGTAACTAATCGGCCGGCCAGCTAGGAAATGCCTCCACGGGATCAAAACATTTAAAATTTGATTTCTAATAGATGGATGGATGAAGGAACAACTCCAAATACACAGCGTGAGAGTTCACTCCATGGCTCTGCATCTGAAAGAACAATCTAGACAGTTTCCAGAGATAATCTTTTCTCATGTTTACAAGGAACTTAATACGCAAGTTGATTCGCCTTCCAAAGAGGGGCTTCATATGCTTGCAAATAATATCACTGAAGATGAATTCCTGGGAAGGTCCTTAGTTTCCTCCAGGACCATCAGCATTTATGAGTTTTAAGTGTTTGTGGGTGGGCTATTTAGTATTTTTGTACCTATGTCAGTGCTCTGAAGTGATTCTACTATCTTTTTTAGACATTCTCTTTTATTTTATGTGAGTCAATTTTCTGCTCAGTCATTTTCTATGTGGCATTTTTGGGCTGAAACGTCCTCTGCTTGAGGTCCTTAGTGTATAGTTTGTGTATAGCTTTCTGGACAGATGGCTTTGCAGACCCAACTTTGGGAATTATTCTTTCTAGCATCATGCGGATTGTATTTTGAATTCTCTGGAATGAAAAACAATTTTTATCATGGAAAATATATATATATATATATAGCTAACAAATATATATTATATATATAACAAGTCGAATATAACTAATTAATATAATATATTATATATCATATACAGAAATTAAATCTTATATATATGAGTAGACTTTGCATTTATGTCTCTAATCATCTAATGGCTTGAAATCATATTTTGGAATATTAATTTTAATTTTTGTCATTAAAATTGTAATTTTTTTGTATTATTTAATAGCCCGGTTCATTACCGGTTCCAGTTCCGATCCGAGTTGACCCTCGACCGGTTCAACTCCCGGTTCCAAGTTTTAAAACCTTGGTTGCAACAATACTAGTACACTCCATATACACACATATCACAACTCATTCTCTAGACTCCATAAGGCACTGGTTACTACCATCCACGAAAGAGATATATTTGGTGTTTTAGGGTCTTTTCAGGGTCTTAATAAGGTTCTCCCCTAGGAGACTAAGGCTTCCAAAGCAGTTGAGAGAAGTTGACTAAGGTGACAGTGGTCACTTCATCCTCACATGTTTACCGTTGGCTTGGACTGCCATTTCAACCGATAAAAAAAATATATATATATATATATATATATATATATATATAATGAAATATTTTTTAGTATTAGTATTTAGAATTTTCTAGTAATCTTAGTATAACTATTAGTACTAATAATCCTAGTGTTAGTATTTACTATTAATTCTGCCTTTAATATAATCTTATTATTAATAATAACATATATAATATTAGTAATAAAATTAACATGAATGATAATATTAATTAGGTCTTTTAATATTAATAATAACGGTCCCTGTACCCTTGAAGGAATGGTGAAGTGGCGAGGGTCCGGAATGTAACTTATCGGCAACAACGGCGAAAATATCGGAAAATATCGGCAAATGTCGTAAAGCATCAAAAAAATACAAAAATAACCATTTTTTTCAATTTGTTTAACATCCAAAGCAACAACAACATCAAAAAAATACATTGCTACATAAATATGAAAATACAACTAATATATAAGATGCATAAGATGTCAAATGGTGGATCATGATTCATGATCACATATCGACTATAAAGTGATAAACTGAAAATATTGAAATATGTTCTTGATGGAATGATAGAAAATCACATCAAATGATCAAAATAAATGTCTCTCAAGAAATTAATCATCATGACTCATGAGGCATCTAGATACTAAATAATACAATGATAAATAGTAGGAATCATCGATCCCCTCTACCCCTTTTATAGGCAAGGAGCACCACTCTTCCTCTAGAAGCAGTAGGGGGTCTTGTAGGTGCTTTGGATGAGTTAGGCGTCAAATTGGAAGCTCCAACTACTTAAGCTATGGTGGAAGGTCCAACTACTCTATAATTTTGATGAAACTTTTCATATTAAATGAGTGAAGGGTACATTTTTATTAAGGTCATGATAAAAGATTCCAATAGTCAATGCCACCAACATCAAGGTACAGGGATGTGCTTGATTAAATGCCAATCCCATTCCCTCATACTTGATAAAATCCAATGGAATTGTTGAAATCTTGAAATCCTGAAAACTATTAAGTCTCTTGAATTCTAAATGGGATCTAAAATTCTACTTTTTGCATATGAAGTCCGATGAGGTTGGAACCACTCTCAAACATCCTGAAACAATTAATGGCAATGTTAAAAATTTAAGTAAAATGATAGAAAATGAAAGTAAAGGAGAATGTCACTTTTACTTTAAGAATTTAATACTACCATTTATTACTTTAAGAATTTAATATATTTAGTATTAATAACACTGCCAAAAACTTAGCCCATGAATTTATTTTTTCAATTCCATGCAAATTTTTTTAGCAGGGCGATATTTTCCAAAATATCCCGACATATTCCCAATATATTGCGACATATTGAATATATCGCGATATATTCAAAATGTCGAAAATATCGCGATTTTTTAGTGGCGATATATCGCCAAGGGGAACGACTCGCGATATATCGCAATATCGGCAATATATCACCGCTGTATGTAACTATGGTATAACTAGCCTCACAAACAAGAGAGTTTGTAGATAAAAAAAAACATGTAAACAATCAAATAAATCTAGAAACAAACCTTAGTTCAAGGTCGGCCCTAAAAAACAAATGAGACAAAAATGCAGACAAATGCAGTTATCCTCCAATTTAGATACCGGTTTGCCACAGGCCCAGTTTGCCACGAACCAGTTTGTCACAAACCCTCAAACAGTTTGGAGGTTTTGAGTTCGATTTCAAGTGCTGAGACTGGAGAGAGAGCACAACCGTCAACGGCAAGCTGTGCTGTAGTTCCAGTGTAGGGCGTCGGGCGAAGCTTAAACTCGCACGTTTTTTATTTCTCTCGCAGCATTGGGTAATTAGCGACAGGTGCGGCTGCAAGGCGGCAATTAAGTTTCGTGTGGGCTGGCGGTCTAGTGTTAAATCTAAACAATGAAATTCGGCGAATTTACCATTTAAATCCGTCCTCCCATAAAATTCGGCAAAATTCGATTTTCAAGCTTGAAAATCAGCGAATGTGGTGACTTATAATGTCAGTACCAACTTCCAAGAACTTGCCAAACAATGTCCTCTGAAGAATGGCATGGGCTAAGAAGGCTCAGCTGCACAATCCTGGCAGGATGTAGAGAGCCCCTAGCTGAAGCTCTTGTAGCTATCAAAGACTCTGAAACTCCCCTAACACTCAAGGTTGGCAGATTTAATCAAGCTAGACAGGATCAAGGCCTATGATAAAGTCAATTAGTCCTTTCTGCTGAATGTCATGGAAAAATTTGGATTTGGGAAAACTAGATTAGGTAGGTAGAAGCTTGTATTTCTTCAGCTTCCTTCACAGTTCGGCTGAATAGTTTCCTGGCCAAGCTTGCTGAACAGATCTGATGTTTACAACAAGGTTGTCACAATTCCCTTTACTTATTTCCAACAGTGGCAGTCTGGCAGAGACCTTGGGTAGACAATATCAGAAGTAAAAGGCCACGATAAGAACAAAGGAGCAACTCTTACCTTCACAAAACCACTCTTCACACTAAATGATACATTTCAGTGGGCAGGGCAACCATCCAAGAGCCACAGGCATTAAAAACATATTCTGTAATCTGGATAGGTGATTGACAGGTTCAGGGGAGGAAATTAATAAAGTTGATCCTCGTGTCTTTCATGTGAACTGTGCTCTTAAACTACACTTCAAATCCTGTAATATTAAGAAACTTCAACAACCAAAATTAACCAGCAGAAACTTTGGGTTTCCTTTGGTAGAAGGGAACCATAAAATTTCCTTGAAACCGATTTTAGTAAAGTTCCAGTTGAACAATATAACAATGAAACCATAAATGGCTACACCTAGCTAGAACACTTCAGCTACTGAAATCAGTATTACTAGCTCTCCCACCATAACAATGTTTGGTTCTAACTTTCAGGCATTCCAGAAATCAGTCCTAGACAAGCCAAAGAAAAATTATAAGAACCATCCTCTGGCAAGAAACTGGGTCAAAGAAAAAATGCTGCAAATCGGAGTATGGAATCACGAATAGATAAATCTAGAAGATTAAATTTGTTGCAAAACTTTGCCCAATGGATCAAGCATTGAGAATAGTGTAATGAGGGAAATTGGGATAATCCAAAACCCTTACAGCAAGGAATCTATCTCAGTGGTTCCCTATCCTTCACATACTTGCCACGTTTGCTATTATTGACCAGATTAACTTCAACACCCAAATTATCCTTCTACATGAGTATCAATCCAATAGCCAAACCTTGGCTTGCACTTTTTACCTGCAAGATATACAGTATACTAGGGTTACAAATCTCTTAGAAATATTTGATGAAACAGATGTGAGATAGATAACTGGAACAAATTATAGAATGTGCATTGTGACTTACATCTCGGCATCTTATAAAATCTTGCAGGAAATGTTAGGGTTCTTTTTCAGGGGGGGGTGCGGGATGGTCGAGAATTGGTAATTCTGTTGCCTAGTGGCAATCTTGTTGGCAAGTCCTTGCTGGATTTACTTATGTCACATGTGTCTTGGAATCTAAAACATCTCAAACTTATCAGTGGTGCTGCAGCATGATAGGCAAGGGAAGTTATGGAGAGCCCACCAGCAGGTGTTTGAGGATTGAAATTCACTGTGGCTATAAGCAATATAGGTTTTGGAATCAGCAAGCACGGCCATCAGGCAGTTCAAAGATGGTTTTATTTATGTGTCTTGGAGTCTAAAACATCTCAAACTTATCAGCAGTGCTGCCGGATGAACGCCAGGCAACTTCTGGAGATCCCACCAGTAGGGTGTTTGAGGATCGGAATTCACTGTGGCTATAAGCAACAGAGAGTTTGCAATCATCAAGCAAACTCATCAGGACGTTCAAAGATGGGCTTTATCTTTCTTATTTTATCCCTGAGAAACACATCATTTGACATTTATGGTGCTTTTAGATCAAAATACACCCTGGGAGTATTTCCAGGGATTTTCTAGGGTGTTTCGTCCTCATTTTCATCCTTGAAACATTTCCAACAAGAAATGGGGGTGGGGACGGAGCACAAGTCTCATGTGACTTCAATTCAGGGAGATACTTAGTATGAAAGAAAACAAAATGGTCGTTGAGGTGGATGTTAAAAATGAATGCCTATTTTGTATACTCTTGCGAGGTTAATATTGCCATGTCAACATTGCCACATCAACATTTGGCACATCTTTATGTTAAAGATATAATTTAGAAAATTAATTGAAGAGATCTAGTACATGCAAACTTAATCAAACAAGTCATGCACACAGCTTTTGGATATCGTTCTAATATCTAAGATTGGAAACTTAGAAGCACATGGCATCTATTAGTCCAGACCAATAATACATGTTTCTATAAAGTTTTCTGAATGAATGAGACAATTCAATTTCAAAAACTTTCATGTTGTGTGATTCTTTTTTTAAAAGTTCATTTATTGTTGTTTTAAAGTTTAACATAACCATTCACTTAAAGTTTAAGCTTCAGCTGATTGTTCTCAGGCTCCTCCCCAGATTACCCAATCGGATACTCTCAGCTCTGAGCATTCCCTAAAGGATATAATCAGGCTGTGCATTGGTCAATTCACAGTTCTTGACGATGACAGAAATATAATCCTTCCACCTCTACATCAACTCAAGCTCTACTGCAGCATTTATTCTTTGTTAGAATTTACCCCTTACACTTCACTACTTTTATTTTCGTTTGTATTTCTTTTCTTTTTCTTTTGGCAGTTAACACTGGATTTTTAGTACCTCAAAAATTGTATGGCAGAGTGTCATTAATGTCAACAAGAAGCAGAGAAGACTTGGATGCACACAGAAAAGGCATGTCTGACAGATATGCAGGTTTGTACCACAGCAAGGCGACCCTCCCTTTATAACAATTCTATACAACAGTAACAGGGTACAGGAACATTTATGAAGGGAGAGAGAGAGAGAGAGAGAGAGATGGGGCATGCATGTCAAAAGCATGTATGCAGCATCCTCAGTTTAGTTCCAGTTTAGATGCATTTTATATTTAGCAGTTCAATTCTATTTCTGGTTTTTATTTAGTTAGAATTTGCATGCATTAAGTTTCTATTAAAGTTTGCATGCATTAAGTTTCTATTAAAGTTTGCATGCATCAGTTAGCTAAAGTACATGTAGCCTCGCTCAGTTTAGTGAAGTGCATGCAGCCTGGTAGTTAAGCCACATATCCCAAGGAGGATGCATGCTTGCATGCCATAGATCATCCAATAGAGGCACTGTTCTGCATGTGTCCGCGTTCACTGTACCTACTCTTCTCTTGATCTATAAAAGAGAAGGCAGAGGTATAGTTTCACTAATTCTGTTTTCAAAGTAGGAAGCAGTGGATGTAGGGTAGAGTTTGAAGTTTAAAGTGTAACTCCTGTTTTCCGGATTAATAAACAGTGATGTGATTTGTGTTTCAGATCTGTATTCTTGCTGCTACTTTCTTCAGCTTCATGTGTTTCAGTTCCCAGTAAAAATCAGATTGCAGTTTTAAATTTTTAATAGAGATTTCAGTGTTCTGTTTTCCTAAGTAGATAGGTTAGATATCAGCCTAGGACTGTTACCATGTGCTGAGAAATTTTAACACTTAAGGGTTGCCTTCACACTCCCAAATGACTATTGGTACTTTCTAGTCACATTGACCTCTTTTGGTTATTGGTAGATATTAATAAAATTATCTTATCAAAAGTATCTTATAAGTAGCTTTGGGTGCTAGAGACACCCAATGTGGGCCAAGCCCCCTGACGACACCCGTTCACAGAATGCACTCCTCCAAATGGGGGTGATCATGGCAACAGCATGGTGTAATGTGGCCGACCCTTGGCAGCATACATCTCTTGGCATAACTGATTCAAACGATGTGGAAATCAAGTTTGAGTGTGGTGAGGGGACAGTTGATGGTACCTCAAGGGGACAGTTGATGGTAGTAGGTACCTCAACCCCTCCCATTCAATTTCAGAATGGCATGGCTTCTCAGCATAACCAAGGCTCCGAGCTCCGAGCTTGCCTTCTTCCTTGCACATCTCCCGCTTCAGGTATTGGCTTTTTTCCCTTCTGCGTCTTCTGGGTTTCAGCTTTTCCGGGATGTTTATCTCTGATAGTCTGCATCTCCCTCCTCTTCTGGCTAGCCATCTCTCCTCCGTAGCTTCTTGAAGCTTCCCTCTACTCCTTTTTTCCGCTCTGTTTCTCCCAGGGGTTTGTGTTCAATCTCTTTTGACATAATAAGGCGGGCGTTGGCAAACGAAAATGGGAGCGAAGTCGCAATGACTGCATTTCATGTGCCTCGGTAAGGAAGGAAGCTCGGGAGACCGGGGCAGTGTACAGGAATGAATTTCCGGCTCACATACAAGAGGGAATATCTGAGGCAGAGAAAGAAGCGAGGTTGGAGAAGAATTTCCTCGCTAGAGAAGAGATTGAGCATGCAGTGGGGAACTCCTGTGTACCTGACGCAGGTACCTCCAGTGCAAGGGATAACAAGCATTTTAAACAATCCCTCTGTATTGGCACATGAAATGGGTAAAGCTCTAGTCGAAAAGAACAAGGCCAACAGTGAAATCTTGATCCAGCTGGATGAAATGCAAAACCAGCTCAAGAACCAAGATGCTAAATTGGATGGCATTGCCATTGCTTGTGGAGTTCGCCTTGTGACAGAACCCCTGGCTGATACTGTGTCCTGAGGTTCCTCCAATTCTTCTCTCGCATGATGATTAATCTTTACAGCTTTTTCCATGTTTCCATAGCTAGCTACAGTTATAGATATCAGATGGTTCGCTATGCTTCTAGTTTACTGTTAGCAATAGGGACAGTGCGAACTTTTATAGTGGCTACAGCTATATACTAATATAGTTATACATTCTGATAAGTCCGAGTTTTGCTGCTGGTCTGGTTTCCAATCTGGCAGACCAACACTTTGACTTTCTGTACCTTTCTTATTTTTAATGTGAATATAGCTAGATTACCAAAAAAAAAAAGTGGCTCAATGTTCTCAAGTCTTAGCAGTAAGTAGGTTTTGGTTCTGAAAATTGTTTTTGTCTTTTTAATTTATATCATGTGTTGCTCTAAATTTTCACTGTTTGAGATTATTCTTGCTTGAAAACTTATGGAAGCTGGCCTGTTTCTACATTATTCTATGATATGAATGCCTCTTTTTGTATTTCAGCTTAAAAGGGAGAATGCTTCATGGAATATTAATCTAATGCTCAAAGTCATGTATATCTAAGGGCCCAAACGCTTAGGCAGGAAATACCAAAACAGAAAATATAACAAACAAATAAAAAATTAAAAACTCCTAGGAAAAATGACAACCACTTTTTTTAACAAAAAGGTTTGCACTACAATTGAAACTGGGAGTCCCACAGAATCAGCACAACAACATCAGTTGCATTCAGGGATTTGCGATCACAAAGCCGCATAGCTTGTAACTCTGAAATATTCAAGGACTGTTAAAAATGCCAGGAATATTTTCTCCTCTCCACATTAATGGAGCAAAAAATTTTAAATCAAAACTACCAGTATAGTAAGAAAAATTGGCAACATTTAAATCAGTCACTTGTTGATTTTGTTGTTAAACATTCATAGAATTTAATTGAATGCATTTCCCACCAATAAGCTGTCATCGTTGGAATCTTTGAAACATTCTAGAAGCATGAGAATTCTTAAACATTAGAAAAGAATTAATTTCAAAATGTTTCACCAATTTGAACAAGGATTTCTGACCTTGTCTTATACATGAAATGCAAATTACACATAAGCCACAAATCTATGTTTTAAATGGTGCATATATTGGATGGTTTTCCAACAATTTTGGTCAGTGGTATTCCATAAAAGGCATAAAAAATGTAAATCCAGGGTAACACAATCCAACCCATATAACAAGGGCATCCAAGGGTTATAGTCCTGAGCATTGTTTAAAGTACAAGTTTCTGACTCAAAGCAAGTATCTTACCTGGAGCACTTCCGGCCCATTTAACAATATGTCTCCAACCTGCAAGCCAAGAACATTTAAACAAGAAAAAGAATAAATAACAGATGATCTCACCTCGTAACAACAAAACTACAAATATGGCTTCTCAAAGAACACCAAAATCTATTCATATGTATCCTACATCATGCTTTTTACCTTAGAAGTATCCAAAACTTCCATAGATTTTCTATCACCTCCATTAGCTAACATATATCCTGTGGTAGCCCCTGCCATTGCTTTCTTCAATTTTCCATTCTCATCATGCAATCTAGACAATTCTTCCTGGCAGTTTAATCCATACAAAAAGTATGCCACTTAGAACATAGTAGATACAACCAAGGACTGCCCTTCATGAAGGACACAACTTGCTCCAGATTACAAAATAGATGCACCCATCTTTATTAGTAAATATGCACAACCAATCAGATGTTGCTTTTTTTCTTTTAAAATACATGAAACATAGAATTTCAAAAATGTATGTGTAGAGCATTACCATACAACCACAGGCAGAGAATGAAAATAACAGCTACCAATATTTTATGACCCTCATCTCGGGTACCCCTCAAGACTCCTGAAATATTTTATGACCCTCTTACAAGTTGGAGTTCCCACATCCGAATGACTTGGTGTATGTCCATTACAATCTTCAACTGTGGATGAGGCAAGTGGAGAAAACACTCAGATGTGGATGCCAATTCCTTGGACAATATTGATGTATTGTCCAAGTGAAGGGTGGAGAGTGAAGTGCCTATCATGGAGAGAGTGCCTACATGGTTAGAGGAGGAGGAGGAATAGCAGTAGCAACATGAGGAAGAGGAGCAACAATAGTAGCAGAAAAAGGAGGAGGAAGAGGAGCATCTTAAAGACTTCATGGAGGGTGATGTGCCTACATCAACACCACCTTCTACACAAATTGATGTACTTAGTCTTACACCCATCAATCACCATTCAAGATTTGATGCAAGACCAGGGTTTTCCACTGCTAAGGGCAGGCCTAGCAAACAGCCCATGACCTTTTCCTGTAAAAGGGGGAGAGGGTATTGATATCAAATAGCTAGCTACTAGTTTTGTGACTTTTGTCATTGTATGATTATACATCTACCACATGATGATGAGATAGTTTTGTGACTTTTGTCATTGTCATTGTATGACTATACTTTTTGTCATTTTGTAATGGTTGTCCACTTTTGAGTCCTTGATTGGACATCTAACACGGTTCAGGACTCAGTATCGACTTTGGCATATCATTTTTTATTTGGCATCCACTACATCATATAGATCAGTGCTTTCTCCATATTGTGTATCAATGTCCATTGTCTTTATATGATGTTGTTGTTGTATATGTTTAAAAAAAATTTAAAAAATGAATATATTTTGTAATTTTTATGTTTACCGTGGTTTGCCAATTTTTTTGTCGATGTTGCCAAGAAGTTTAGTCCAGTATTAAAGTTTGAACACCAAATCTAATTTCCGTTCTTGTTAATTTTATTGCCCAAAAATACGTTACACCTTCAGCTTACTACTGAAAATATAAACAGAAACACACTAATATTTTTAACCAATAAAATGCAACAAAATAAACAGGAAATCAATCACATTTGACACAAGTATTTAGCCAAGAAAACCCCAATGGGGAAAAACCAACATTCAATGATTTTATTGAAATAAAATTTGGTCTCTCGTCCTAGGAAAATGGCCCATCTAAGGAAAATACAAAAACAACAAGATAGCCTATCACACCTCAAGATATGTCCTTCAATCTTGTTGGGTATTAATCCCTTTGCTGCCCCTTGCTCGTTTCCTCAAACCTTGCCCTGCACACTCGGATGAAAGTCCTTCTCCAACCAATACAATATCACACTATCTCATTCTGTGTGGCTGCCGTGTCCTCTCACCTAAGCTACCTTTTATATCCTTGAGATGAACCAAAACCCTATTTCCAACGACTGAGATTAGATCTCATTCACTTGAGATCAATCACTGAGATTCACTGAATTAACCTAAGTCATTAGTACCTAAAACTTAGGCCCTTTACTTAATTAATCTCAACTAATCTAAAAAGGCATTCACTTTAATAGTTCACTTCATTAAAGTGAATCTCCTAAGTCTGAGAGCTATTTATGATGACCCACCAGTTAGACACATACCATGTGGAAGTACCTGTTCGATGCTACAAACATCAACATCCGTCCCTTGCCAATGTCTATGTTATCAACTATGGCTGAAATGATCTATGCTTGAAGTCTTTGAGCTGTCTACAATCTTGAGTTTGCCTAGATGTAGTGCTTGGCAGATTTGAAGTTTCTTGCAAGGTTATTGAAGAAATTAGTTTCAGCACTAATGCTGAAAAGTCTATGAAGTATATCTGTAGCCTATTCAAATTGAGGTGTGTTACCAACTATTTTGTACAATAGTTGAGCTTTCTATTGAGCCGCCAGTTATCAAGCATGATGAATGCTCATCTCCAGAGTTCAGAAGTTCAGTGTGTTCCAGAGTTAGCCAGTTCTTTGCTGAACTTATTATTTTTGTAAAATACATGTTCATACCCCCTTGGGGAAATTGTAAAAAATGTCCTAGCATTTAATTTTTTATAAAAGGCCCGGTTTCCCAGACTTGGGCATCAAGCCGACTAGCCAGAGTGTTATTTCCCTTGGTTATTATTGGTTGTTGAACAAACGACCAATAATTTCTGAGTTTTTCACTCGGACCTCCAAAGTTGGGGTAGTTGTCTTGATGTTTCAGCCTTGGGCGGTTATTAGAGACTTTGTGTCAATGTTTTTTGTCATGCTAGGCATTCCAATTGAGTCGTATGAACATTACTGGGTCCCCCTAGAATTTCGTTTGATTCCAAGAAAAAAATAATTTTCTCTGTTTTTTAAGCCATTTTTTAATGGTTTAAATGAGAAACTTCAAAAAGTAAAAAATATGTGATCCAAAGTCCGTTTTCGGCATGGTTGGGCTCATTTTCAAGCCCGAAGCAGCATCTTTGCCCCAGGGGCAACTTTCACCATCAGTCGGGCAGCCAAAACACCCCGTGAGGCAGTATTTGACTAAAAATGCATCAAGATGGCATTTTAATGCTAAAAATGGACATTTTGGCACTTGTTCAAATTATTTTAAAAAGTCAAATAATTATATTTTGTGGTGAAAAGATGACATGGCATGTGGGCCATAGGACTTACGACCATCTTCAAGTTGCATGGCATCCAAACTATGGTTTAAAGGAAGTGATGGTGATTTAATTAAAAAGAGAAATGACGTGAGGGAGAAGTGGGCTCATGCTTATGTGGAGTGTGACATGTGCACAGCGTGAATATGAAAGCACCCACGCTAGCATAACTCATGAGGTGGTTATGCTGGTATATAATGGACCCCTCTCCACGTAAAGAATAAAGATTTAAACCATAGCATATAATATGCTTTCCCATGTCTGCGTTTTAATTAAAAATTGAAGGTGATGTGAGGATGAAGCTCACGGTGAGCCAAAGTAAGGATCACGCGTGGTGTATAAGGCTCACGTGGATGGGGATAGGAGTTCACGCTGACAGGCCTGTCGTACGGATGGCATAAATTAAGGAGATTGACGCCGATACGGATTTAGTGGGGCTCGGCTCCTACCAATCATTGGTTAACCTTCACTCTAGCTCAGTCTTCACTTACTTCAACCCAGTCGTAACTCCTTCAAAAGCTCACGCAGATTTCTTTTTGGATCACATGGATACACTTGGAGTTGTCGTATTTGATGGTTGATGGTTCCAAAGGAAGGTTGGAGGCCACCTCCCCATCCACTTCAATGCATGCTCGAGTTGTTGGAGTTTGCACTCCAAGCCATGAGTTAACAAGGATTTGATTGGAATTCGATTTAATGCTATTGACTCTCCTTGCATGCCGAGTCTGATTTAGGTTTTAGGTTGTAGAGTTTTGTATAAAGAGAGGCTCTTGGAGCTCTCTATAGATGGATCCTTGGTGGTAGAGTTACTTTGAGAAAATTGTATCAGCATTTGCTTTGGAATTGTTAAAAAAGATATTCGACTTTGGAGGTCTATGGGCTTTTGATTGTGGTGAATTCTTCATGGTTGAGGTGATATTGTCTCTAACTCCTCTCTTTCAATACTTGTATGTGATTAATTAATTTGCCAGCTCAAGAAAGCCATTGTTGGCACGGTAGAATAGCCATTTATCGTCTTAATTTGGTTATTTATGCAAAGTAGATGAATATCTTGATGGACATGAGTAGTCAGTAATACGAAATGTTGATCTGGATTTGATTTTCCTAGCATACTAGCATATGATTTTTTGATCTCACTTCTTGTGTTGAGTGTTTGTGTGTTATCAGGCTTCACCAATTGTAGAAGGGTGCGAGCTCAGCTGCTTCTATCCCAAGCTTCAAACAACCATTTTTGAGTTTAACGTTTTGTCACTGCAGGACCTACAGGGCTCGTTATCTTTTGCTACAAGAAAGAAAGCTGGGAGCAGCTCTCTCTCTTATGTTCCATCCACAAGATAAAAACATTCTTTTGGTTACTAGTTACTACAAGAACTTAGAAGCCCTAAACTCCATTTATCCACCCTTTGGCTTCTTCTTTCTTGCCTTGTTTGGCTTGCCCTCCTCTTCTCTGTTCGTTGCCCCATTTTTCAGTCCTCTTCCTTACTGTTTGCTGCCCCAATTTTCAGTCACCTTCCTTTATTTGTTTGTTGTCCATCTTTGTCTTTTCATCCCTATCCTTCTTGCTACTATCCCATTGTTCTCTGCTACTTTCCTTCCAACCTTAGATCTTCTCCTTTCCATCCACTTCCCCTTTCCCTTGTTTGTTAGATCTAAGATTTGGTTAGCAACTTTAAAGTTTGCATTTCTAGCTCATTTACTAGCTTGCATCTAGAAGTTGATTTGGCATATAGACTAGTTTGCTTCCTTGCATATAGATCTCGAATTTGAAAGTCTAAGACTTGCATTAAGTTAGCTAGTTTCAATTTATTTCTTTGATTTGATTGACAATGATGGGTCTATGAGCTTTGTTGTGCTTTAGGTGATCAAAGAAGAGATCTATAAAAGACAAGAAGCAAGAAAACTTGAAGAAGAAACCAACAGATGAAGACACAACCCAGATTGAAAAACCAAAAAGAGCAAAACCAAGAAGAAGTTGTGAACCAAAGAAGATAAAAAAAACACTCTCCTTTTGTAAAAGCCATTAAAGCTCCTTCCATTTTAATTTTTCAAGTTCTTTCAAAGGTTGAAAATCCAAAAGATTCTCACGGCTTAATAAAAGTTTCGTGAGTGGGGTCTTTAATCCCCCACACCCAGCTTCCCCATTTGGGGAAGTCTTGTAGTGGCCTTTTTTTTTGAGTGGTTTGCTAGCTTAGATTTACTTCACTAGATTGGTTTCATTCTATGCTTAGAATAGTGATTGCTATTTTAGTTCATTATTAGCATTTTAATCATTGTTTTACAGTTTTTGAGCTATCACGTGGTTTCATATTTACAATCTGATTGTCTCTTAAAATAAACCAAAGTCTCTTGATCTTGCCATAACCCTAGTCAAGAGCACTCTTTGTCGGAGAGCATAGTTAGATTTTCATTTTCCCTGCATTAGGCATATAGATTAGCCAAAGTCTCTTGAACTTCTGTCATAAGACAAAGTCAAGAGCACTCTCTGTTGGAGAGGTTCATCTGTGTGCTCGTAATTAATAAAATACTTCCAACTCACTTTTCCCCACTAAAATTTACTTCGTTGCTTTCCGCCACCAAGTATGCTCTATCGACCCTAAAAAGTTGGATTGGTACTCAGAACGGTGGTTGGATTTGATTAATCGGACAAGTGAATACATTAATAAAACTTTCATCCCCATAACCAACGAACCGGCGTTCTCGATAAATACTCATGTAGTGGGCAAATTCCAAGTGTGGGCATCGGGCAATCCAATCTGAACACTCGCTGGTTAAATTCTCAGAACACCTAGCTTGTGATTCTAGACAGGTCCATCATGTCTTCGAACGAAGCCACTGAAAGTATTTCCGGTTAGTTTCCTAGACACCTTAAGCAAGATCACCTTTAAATTTTACAATAAAATAAACCAAGAACAATTGCAAAACGATCTCACAAACATTACCACTTTGAATTCTTGTATCAAGCAACCCAAGTACTTAAGACTATCTTTGACTCCATAAGGCACTGGTCCTTGTCATCAATTTCCTTTTGCTTTTATCTATCTAGAGCATTTATATTATCGTGGTTGTCTTGCTTTAAATTTTCAAGTCGTTATTTCCTCAATCTTGTGATCTTGCATTTATCTTGTGATTATTTTATTTCATCATTATAAAGTTGTACGCATTCAAAAAACTCCTAAAAAACACCCATCCGCATCACTCAACACCAAAACACTTAAAAAACATAAGAGCCATAGAAAAACTCTTTGTTAGGGACAACCCCCCTTGGGTTCATTAGGAGTTTGCCTAAACGAAGGAGCTAGGATTCAGGTGAGAGTACCTGGCTCATTGCTTGCCCCCAAGGCCACACCTTCCCCACTTCTAGTGAGGGAACAGCTTTCGAAACATTTATGTTGCTGGTGTGCATCTCGGCGGACAACAAGGTGGAAATTTCAGATTGGGCATATTTTAAAATTTCTACAGTTTGTTCGGCATCTTAACTCAATGCTCTTGAAGGTCCAATACCAATGTCCATAACCTATGAAGGAGGAAGCAGCTATAATACAATGATACATCCAAGATAAGTCCATTCATCATAGAAGGTGGGCAGGCATCATTAAATATATCAAAATTAGGTTTTAGGGTAGTTGTAGGAAATTTGTTTTTTGTATTTTTAATTTTATTTTTGGTTTTTGGGGGAAGGATGCATACTGGTATAAAAACAGTCAAACATGCTGATTCTAGCTGGTTTTGTATTGAGCTGGCCAGTTTTGAGTGTTGACCAGTTTAGAGCAGTTCAGACTAGTTTAGGGCCAGTTCAAACCAAAACTAGTCAATTTCTATTTTGGAGGCCAGTTCTAACAAGAAACTTCCACAAAACCGGTCCGATAAGGAGATTTTACTGGTTCTGGTTCAGTTCCAATAACATGGAATATCCTCAGGCATGTTACTTTGCTCTGAAGACGACATTTATGTCCTAGCTAATTGAAACGAGATGATGTTGGGCATAATCTTTCAATATCGTTTTCCTTATCTACTTTTGACAGTCAACCACGTGGTTAAACAGTAGACCCCTTGAATTTCATAGACAATAGTCTGGTTTGAAGCATCCCAACAACTTGAAAGTAAATTTCATTACCAGAGAAAATATGACTAATTTTATGGACCACACATGGTATTTGAACGCCCATCCAATATTGGGTATAGAGGTCTCAATAATCAAAGTTGGCATATTACCTACATTCCTTGTTCAGAAACAAAAACACTACTTTCTTCTGATTATTCCAGCCAAAGCTTTTTATAATGATCCGAACTCCACGACTTCCAACTGACATTGCAAAGTAAATTTTAAAGGTGTAAATCTAGATAAGATAAGATAAGATAATTTTATTAATGTCCAACAAATGACCATAGAAGTAGGTCAATCGGACTGTGTGGTACTTGGATGTCAATGCAAAGTGGGAGCGCGAATGTCTCCTATATAAAGCAAGATGTAAAACCCTATCCTAAATCTAGAAAGAGCTAACTGCGAAGATGGAGAGCCAACCCATAAGAGATAAGTACGAAGAGAGCCAAGACAGAAGAAAAACGTACAAGGAGAGTGGATCTAGGATCTATGAAACAAAAATGGTGAAAATCTCATTGCACATCAAAAACATTGGAGGCACTGGAAGCATTTATCCTAATATCCAAATCTGAGTGAAGGAATCTCATAATAGTAATCTGTCTAGAAGAAGATCTGGAGAAACTAGAAGAAGAACTACAATAGGTGATGTGTCGCCACCGGGAGTGGGGAGCATAGTGTTGTGATCCAGACGTAGCCGACCGGATGCGAGGATGGGGTCGAGGATAGCCCTGTCGATAGGGTCGAGTAGACGTAGAGGTGGTTTATTGTGTCCGAACTGATCTGCAATTAGAAGCAATATCGTCCTCTATCGATATCATGGTGCCCCTAGAGGAGGGGAGCACCATAAAGAAGGAACTAATCTACTAAGTGGAGGTTGGTCCTGATTGGAGGAGGGACCAAAGCCGAAGGGCCTCCTGAAAGTATAAGGCCAAACATCTCTGATCTGGATACCTTAAGAAACTAACCAAATACAAGAACTTTGTGAGAAGAAGGTTCCTAAAAAGACAATGGAACCACTCACGAATCTCGTAATAAGCAAGACACCAAAAGATAAGTGCTCGTCGGTCTTGACCTATCGAAGATGACAAACCTAGTAGATCTTGTATGATTGATCGATCTGGTGATCTGTCTCAATCCTAAGACAATGAGAACCCACTCTGAGTTGGCCCAAAGTAATACAAAGATTATGTGTCCAATGGCGAACTGTGTAATGGGGTCTAACGATGACATCATCTCGAGTGATTATGTTTAGTTCCTCCCTGATAGGTAAGAGGCGTCCAAGCGCGTCCAAGGAATACCAAAATGAAGGAAGTCGATCCATCGCAATGCCAATAGATGCCAAAAGATCCATGACCCCTGCGTAGCAAGATCTAGTATGGCCCAAAGGCAAGCCAAGGTGTAATGTTCCATCACTGATAAATAGGGGATTGACTGAGGAGTAATGATACATGGAGCTAAGAATACATTAATACAACATTATTAGATCATCAGTAGATTGTAGAAGGCCATTGGAGCAGATATCAACAAGCATGCAAGCCTTATTTCATCTTGCATAAGTCAACAAGCAATTAGAATTGCATGCATGAAAAAGTAAAGTCATGCAAACCCTAAAAGTTACATGCAAACCCTAAAAGCTATATAAGAAGATAAGTCAAACCAAAAGAGGGATCATTGTTATTATTCATCTTTGAGAATTGGTTTGAGAGCTCTGAGAGCTAATTAGGGTTAAGGGCGAATTGCCTTGGCCATCATTGATTTTAGCGGTGAAACTTATCCATCCTAGTCAATTCATGAGGGTAGGTCATCCAGATCTATCATACAAGCTTCAACACTTCAGCATTTTCATCATTCTTGTAGGGATTCGAGGGCATCCAGGCATTAAGAATTGAGGAAGGGCGTCTTCATCAGAGATAGGGCAGCATATTCTTTATTGTGCAAAGGTGTTATCAACAGCAGGTTACTACAGGAAAACGTGGGCCCTAAGTTTCAGATCAGACTCATATTGCAGGAAAGAATTGTTGTAGGAGGTGTGCATCATGATGGGCACCAATACGGCAATATCCATTAAGGAAGCACGCAATGGTTCATTGAGAGATCACAGATTTCACCTTCTATTACTGACTGATTATTTATTACGTGGGCCTTTGAGCTAGTACTTTCCAGTGTTAAGGTTGCAAGCACCATAGAAAACCGAGAGTTGTTCATTAGAGCTTCCATTCTGCATGGGGGGTGTATATTGCACTTACAGTTCCAGCTACATACTTCTGAGGGTTCATTACAGCAGCTACCGCCCTCATTCATTAACTAGCATCACTATTCAAGAGATCCATTGAAATAGAGACGTGACCAACAACCTTATGCTAGGGCATCATTGTTGGGCAATCCTCTTCTTGTTTGGACGAGTTAACTGTATTGGACGTGAGCTTACTGTTGGGTTTAAGTTCACCATTTGAGGCAGAGATTTGTGTTACATGCAAAGATAGAAAAGGTTGTCATTGTTGCCTAGTGCTCAGGTGTGAGCGGTAGAGTTAACTGTATTGGACGAGTTAACTGTATTGGACGTGAGCTTACTGTTGGGTTTAAGTTCACCATTTGAGGCAGAGATTTGTGTTACATGCAAAGATAGAAAAGGTTGTCATTGTTGCATAGTGCTCAGGTGTGAGCGGTAGAGCAGGATCAAGCTGGGCCAAGTTACTTCAAATCTGACTATTCCTAGGAGCTGCTACAGCCATCACAATACACTTCCTTCACTGTTTAAGGTCATATTTATGCTATTTATGATTTATGATTAGTGGCTGTTAAAAAGCAATTATTATTACCAGATTTGAATGAACAGTTTCTTATCTATTCCACCGGTTGTCAAAGCTTGATACCATGGGATTTATGGTTTTATTAACTTCAAATATGACATGCAATTAATGTTTGGATAAGCCACTATCACATAAAACATTGTAAACCACCAGCAAATCAAAATAAACCAGCAGCTACAGTAAAACAAGGAAGAGAAACACATGCAATAGCTAGAATCCATTATTTGGGAGATTACACAAGGCAATGGATTGCGATGAGAGATAGGCCAAGTATGGATACCAATCACTCCCTAGTGCTGAGTCAGCAAAGCTCTGAAGGTCGTGTAAGAGTCAGTCTAGACAAAACACTCTTAAGCCGAAAGGGGTGGGCACCGAACTATGCAAATTTGATGGGCAAAGGATCTGTCTGCTTGCATCTGATGATGCGACAAAGGAGCAGGATCTGCACTCTCTCAACTTGGCCTATCAATGTCCAATAGACAAGGCTCCCAAACCTCTGAACCATAGAGGATTGTGGGTCGAATGAGAGTGTCCATAAGAGACGTCTTGGACGAGACATCCCGAAAATGGTGTCTGAAGCACTGCCTCTCGAGAAGGGCTAAGGATCTGTATCCTTTGTTGTCTCAAGGCTGAAGGGTGTGCCGTAAACTGAAACAAGGTCCTAAGAACTGCACCCGCAAATAGTTATATGTGTTGGTGATATCAATCTCTTCTCCTTAAAAAAATAAATGAAGGTCTGTGAGAAGTTTCTTCAACCGGTTGAAGGTCATTACCTTGGTTTTACCCAGGTTGATCGTCAACTGACAAAGATCACAAAAGAGGGGCAAGGCATCTAGCTGTCTTGATCTCGATCCTACTCTGACCTAATGGAGAAGGCACCCATCTTCATCCTAGATGAGATTGACCTAGAGGAATCAATCTCATGGCCACTAATAGCTAGAAGAATCAATGAACAAATGTTCATATCGGTGGCGCCTGCCCATTGTTCAAGACATGCAGAGGAAAAACAGTGGGGTTTTACGCTTCACCCTCCCTCTTGAGGGTTTTTGTTGGAGCATGCAGGGGAGGGTGATTTGGAGAGTGCCTCCAGTCACTAGGACAACTACAAGCAAAATCGTAAGCAGCTAGACCATGATGATCGAATATTTATAAGCGGCCAGTGAAGACTGCCCTAGCCACGATGAGAACAGGGGTGCCTAAGAAGCATGGAATTACATATCACACTTGCGTCCTAGGATTTACCAGCTCAAAATAGTAATAAAAACTACAATGCAAACAAAAAACTTGACTTGCTAAATTCCCTGAGTGCTGTATTACCAACTAATCTGACACCAATTTTTCAAGAATAGAAGACAGCCTGGCAGACATTTGCTTTCTGTAATAAACAAAGAACCTTGGAAAAGAGATGCACTCAGACACAAGAGACAGAAACCATACCTCTCGTTCCTTCAAAAGGGATGCATAGTTAATGGACATTGCCTGAATTTCAGCTTCAGCATTTTGAAGCCTTTGAATTTCTCCTTTATACCACTCAAGCTGCATATCAGGAGATTGAAAACATGTTTAGAAGAGCTATCAAAATATAGGGGATAACTGACTTTTCTTAAAAAGGCAGTGCGAATTAAATATTTCAGGAAAGAATATCATGGCAAATATCAAGTTGGGAATCACAAATAATTCATTTTTCAGTTACTAATTAAGGCTCTTCCACATTCAGAAATCAGAAGTCACAAAACTAGCTATTCTGCTATCTCAATTATAAATCGCAAGGGTGGCATAGTTTATTAGAATAAGATGGATTCTATTGAAGAAGGAAACTTTGGCATTTACAGAACAGGAGTATTATTAATAAAGTCATAATACCTGGCATCATTCCAGGTGACGGCAAGGGTAAGACTATATTTTTTAAACCAATAGATTAAATTAGTCCATGAACTAAACCAACAAGATGAAATGAACACCAAAACTGATGTATGCAAGGCAGTAAACTTAATGCAAGATTCAAATAAACAGTTTTAGTGGCATTGCAGTATAGGTATATACAATAACGAAACTTATTATATACACTCGATTCAAGATGTTCCAAATTTACATTTCTATCAGAGAAACTACTGTAACCTATCAACCTATTGCCTTTTGTATTTCCTATAAGCTGGAAAACTTCTTTTCTATATCGTAGCACCCAGCCTTTCATAATTTTCATTTCCATATTTCTCAAATAGAAAAAAAAGAAAAATAGAACATAGCTCTAGAAGTGAGAATAAAGTACCTGAGGTTTTCCCTCTTCTCCCACCGAATAACAGGAAATACAAAACAAGTGGCAATTGTAAAAATAATAAAATTGCAACCAAGCAGAATCAAAAGCAGTAGCTTCTAAAGAATAAAAAAGCTAAATCCCGATGTAAAAAATGATAAGACTTAGTCCTTAATCTCCCAGTGGGATTCATATTTACCATGTATATATATGGATATGGATGAAATAGCATACAGTAAACATCCATATCTGGAAAAGCCAAATATAACCAAATATAGGAGCATCCATCTCACATATACAAAGGGCATGCAATGTTTTCAAAATTTTAGAAAAATTAAAAATATAATAGACAACATTAGATATAGTTATAAAGTATGAGAATATAACTTATAATACTGGGGTTTACAACTTATACTATTAAGCCCCAAAGGTTAGCTCATTTGGTAGGTGCTCTTTTGCTATGTGCATAGAGTTCTTGGAAACAAATTTCATCAGGTCCTTTGGGGTTACACCAACCACCTATGTCAATGGCAATCAATATGCCTTCCGTCTGAAAATTCCGGGGAAAGACGTGGAATGCTCCGTGAGGGATGGCCTAGTACCAGCGACGTCATTCTTCACTTAATTGTAACAGGGAGGGATGCAATTATTTCCTAAGAGAACAATAAAAGGAAAGAAAAAAAAACTTATACTATCTCTTAATTAATAATATTATCTAACTTAATAACTATTATATTATTAGTAATTATTAATAACTATAACTTAAAACTAATTTATTTACAAATACAAATGGGAGTATATGTAGAGCTATTATAGATGGCAATACACAAGTATTAATTACTAACCTATAACAATTATTCTTACATTACACCATGTATTATAGCACGGGAATATTAATTAATTTGTGAG
Source organism: Pseudotsuga menziesii (assembly GCA_001517045.1). Taxonomy (NCBI): domain Eukaryota; kingdom Viridiplantae; phylum Streptophyta; class Pinopsida; order Pinales; family Pinaceae; genus Pseudotsuga; species Pseudotsuga menziesii. The sequence goes on from LPNX010451222.1 coordinate 110,972, forward strand.
TATGGAATCTGTCTCTGTAACAACAAATCATGGATGATATCCACGCCTGGAATCTGTTGCAAATATATATTCCAAGTTTAGAATTTGTAGCAGCAAATTGTGAATCGTGCGACAGCAGCTCAAGGTAGTATATAGATTTATGGTATATTAAAGTCTCGTACACCAATCAAAAACATAGGCAGCGCACCTGTTAGAAAACAAACTTACAATACACGTAAGATATGCAACATTATTTTCTTATGAATGGAGTCACTTGATACAATTGAATCAATCCCCTTATTTCATTTGCTTCGTGGTTGTGCTACTCATAAAACCTATCTCATTGCACTGAGAGTAGCGAGGTGCTCACAGCTCAGTATGGGAGAGATGTTGTCACGTAACATAACATACATGACAACAAAAGAATTAAATAAAGCTATTTGGAACATATGTCAGCTCATTTTTAAATTCTACACAAATTTGCTAAAAAAGTTAAAACTGGCATAGATCCATTTTAAACCTAAATCTATATAACACACTGAGAGGGATCAAGTTTCTTGGGGTGTAAATATTTTACACATCTAGAAAAAAACTTACACCTCAAAACATATGATCCCTTTCGGTGCTTGATAGATCCGGGTTTAAGATGGATCTATGCTGATTTATTAATATGAATATCTAATTAGCTTGAGTGGGCCCAAATGGTTAAAAAAAGTGTTTCTCCTTGGAAGTCAGAGTTTCAAATTCAGAGGGCGTATGGTATGTGCACCTCTGTAGACTAAGCAGTGAAATTGCTGCACAGAGGGGATCCCTTGTCCCACAAAGAATGGGTTCTCATACATCAATTTGGTGCCTGGATAGGTCATCAATTTAAAAATAAATTATTGTTATTATCAGTCTAGCTTATCTCTATCATTTTATTAGTCACATGTATAAACATGACTTTTACATTAGATTGTATATACTATTGGTGCTTTAAAATCCACAACCCCCTCTTAGAGCTACAATACCAAACCTTGATTGGTAACAAACACATAAAAGAAAAACCGTATTACATAACTTCACTCTTCCACGGTTCTGAAATCATGTGGGTATTCCATCCGTTTCAACACCCTCAGAGTAGAATTCCTTGAATTCCCGAATTACTGAACTACTTGGACAACAATCCATTCTGAGTTAAACTTCTCCAATTCCCCTCTACCTTGAAGACTCAGTCACTCAGAGCAAGTATTCACAATAAGTTTTTGTCACCATCATCAATTGTCATTGTTTCAATGGGATTAACATTTTTTGCTTTACACTGTTGAGGGTTAAATGATTGTGTATAATGTTTTAAAGAATAGATTTTATGTTTCTGCCCCTCTTCTTTAAAAAATAAAAACTGTCTGTGATTATACATATTAACTTCAGATTATCTGACAGAAAAAATTAAAACACCTCTGTTCTGAATAGGACAGAATTCTCTTTTTCTTGCCAGATGAACATTTGATTTGATGTAATTGTTCTTGCATTGCTACAACTCATCTCACGCATTCAATTTCCCATCTGCAAATGTCTTTATCAAGACAATTTTTGTTTCTCTGTAGTTACTCCTATCTGATTTCTGATGTATGCAGAATAAGTACCTTCTACTATGTGCTTCTGGGCATATATGATGAGCATATATGCTTCTTACTTTGTTGAGAACAAACAGTCTTTCTTCCATTTCGAAGCTTGCCTTCTTCAGTCTGTAGATTTGGTCTTTAAAATAAATACAGCCTGCCATGTGATAAAAAATTGCTGATATTTGCTTTAACATCACTCACTATGTCTTTTGACATCTCAAGTCTACACAAAGGGTCCTCTGTGTGGATCTGCTATCTTCTGGGTGAAAATAAAAGCATCAGTGTGCCAGCAATACTGTGGAAACCCTAGTACGTTTTCTTTTCAGAGTGAGCATTAATTGTAAATTTCCTCAAAACCCAATCTTGAGTTACCCAATATATAATTTTTTTTTTATTACTGATAACCACAAATGAGTTTCTTCACAAATATTGCAACGGAAAATAAATACTAAGAAAAAATAGAACAGCAATCACATCAAGAGAGACGCCAATATTTTTGGGTTTGAAAACCCTCGGAAAAACCCAAGATGGGAAAACCGGTGCAGCAGTCTGAGAAGATATTTTTATTAGCAAGATATAGAACAGTACAGTCCAGAAATCAATTTTAGCCAACCTAGCAAAATCGTACAACTGAAACTCACTGAAAAACCCCTGCAAGATCGTACAGCCCCTGCATCAGCGTGTACGGCCCTACGTCAGTGTATGGCCTCTCTGCGTCAACGTACGGCCCCTGCGTCAATGTGTACGGAATGCCGCAGCGATGTACGGCCCCTGCGTAAGATCATACAGCCTCCTACGTCAGCCTGTACGCCCCCCCTGCGATTTGCCTGAGCTACTCTGACAATCTCCGGAAAATGTCCCTCAACTCACTCTCTACAAAATTCTCCTGCAAAGTTTCTCTCTCTCTGGTTGAAAAACTATGAGCAAGAAATCTCTCTCTAATAATGTGTCAAAGCAACTGTGTTATGTGTCCTCTCCACCAAATCAATCTCTTTTTAACTCAATGGCCAAGCGAAAACCCTAACTCTCACTATGGATCAATGGATGAGATCCTCCGGTGAGATCAATGGCCAAGATTAGACTAGCCATCACTTAAATTATTTTTCACTTGAACTTTATAAAAGTGCCTCCATTAAGTCAAAATAAAATTAGATCACATAATGCACTTTTTCCTGAGTATAAACTTTAGATAAAAGCAATGATTAGTCTGAGTTCTTGTTTTATGTCTTCTATCAAGCAAGGACACGTGCAAATGATAGAAGACCTTCCTTGTTGCCACTTTTTAACACTCCCTCTCAACGAGGAAGGGATTCCGTAGAAACCCCAACTTGTCTCTAAACTTCACAAAGTTGTGCCTGCAAAGTGCCTTGGTGAATATGTCTGCCACCTGCTCATCTGTCTGAATGTACTCCAACCAAATGGTCCCTTTTTGTACACAGTCTCTTAGGAAGTTATATCGGATGCCTATGTGCTTGCCCCAGTCATGGAACACTAGATTCTCAGATAGTCTAATGCCACTCTGATTGTCACAGTGAACCACCGTAGCCTCCAACTCACACTCGAATAACCCTAAAAGCAACTTTCTCAACCATATCCCTTCACATGCCGCCAAACTGACTGCCATGTACTCAGCCTCTACAGACCTTAATGCAACCGACTTCTGCTTCCTGCTGAACCAAGAGACGACCCCTGACACAATGCTGAAGCAACAACCTGAAGTGCTCTTACGATCTTAAACACATCCTGCCCAGTGAACATCTGTGAAGCCTGCTAACTGTATACTCCCACTGCACTCATAAATCAATCCATACTCTACTGTGCCTCTGATGTAGCGAAGCACATGTTTTGTAGCTGTCCAATGTACTCTTCGAGGGTCCACCATGAACTGACTCAAAGAGTTGACTGTAAAGCTAATGTCTGGTCATGGGTTGGCCAGATACATGAGCGACCCGATAAGCTGGAGTTACATAGTAGGATCAAACTCCTCTGAACTCGATGCATCAATCTTCCTCCAGTTGGTAACTAGAGGCATGGACATGGGTCTATAGTACTCCATCCTGAATCTCCTCAAGATCTCTACTGCATACTTCCCCTAACCAACAAAGAAGCACCCATCTCTCTGCCAAACCTCCAGACCAAGGAAGTAATGCATCAAACCAAGGTCTTTCATCTCAAACTCAACTGCAAGGTTGGACTTGCAGTCGTCAAGCAACCTCTCATCTCCTGTAAGAAAGAGATCATCTACATACAAAACCAATATGAGAGGCACCTCACATGTCAAGAAGTACAGGTTGTGGTCAGCCTCACGCCACTGGAATCCCATCTCCCGTAGATAGTTGTCAATCCTCGAGTACCATGCCCAAGGTGCCTGCTTGAGCCCATAAAGAGCTCTCTGCAACCTACATACATACGACTCCCTGTTCTCCACCTCGAACCCCTTAGGTTGCTCAATAAATACCTCCTCCTCTATAACTCCGTTGAGGAAGGCAGTCTTCACGTCCATCTGATGAATGCACCAACCCATCTCTATTGCTAATGAGATAATGGTTCGAATAAAAGAATATCTAACGACAGGGGCAAAGGTCTCCTCATAGTCAATACCTTCCTTCTATGAATACCCCTTTGCCCGGAAGCACGCCTTGTACTTCTCCATGCTTCCGCCTACTGCATGCTTTACCTTATAGATCCACCTAGACCCAACCACTCGTTTTCCTTATGGCCTCGACACAACCTCCCACACCTTGTTTTTCATGATGGAGTCATACTCCTCAACCATAGCCTCTTGCCACACATCATGTTGTGCAGCCTCCTCGAAACTGGAAGGCTCAGAGTTAATCAACTTTGTCATAAGTGCCATATAGCTAAGTTTATCTAGTGGTTTGCTCTTCCTCATGGAGCTCTATGGAAGAGTCACCTACCTGGAATCTTGAACTGTGAATCTGAACCACTTAGGTCGTGGCCTGGTGTCTACCTGTTGCGACTGCAGGATGTCCTCTTCCTACTGTGGCTCATTCTCCAAGTCAATGACCAAAGGATCCTGTCCACCTGACTCCCTTTGACTATCAAAACATGTGCCCTGTGTCTGTACCTGTAGCTGTACCTATGGCTCCTCCAATTTTACTCCTGGGTCCTATGTTGGTTGCTCCTATGCTGGTAAGTACATAGATCTTCGTAAGGCTCTGTTCTCATCAAACTGGACATCCTTGCTCACAATGATCCTCTTGCGAGCCAGAATATATACCATGTATGCTTTAGAAGTCTCGTTATAACCAACTAGTAGCCCCTTCTCACCAAAAGGGTCTAGCTTCTTCTTAGTGTCAGCATGGATGTGACAATAGTAGACACTCCCAAATATGCGTAGATGACTCACATCTGGCCTAATGCCTATGAGAACTCCTCAAGTGTCTTCCTCCGGGACCATAAGAACCATCTCACATCTGGCCTAATGCCTGTGAAGACCTCCTTAGGTGTCTTCCTCCGAAACCATAAGAACCATCAATCACATTTTCTTCTCTAGGGTTTACATGTATAGCACAAACCCTTGTCATCATAAGAAAAAACTATAGTATCAAATGAGCAACCTCTCCAACAAAATCTAAGCCACCTCTCTTCCCCTTTATCTTCTCCTAGAGTTTCCACGTGAACCCTAGCATCTAGATCCTAAGATTTCCTCATGGACCCTAACAACTCCAAGACAAGTGCAAAGAAAAGTACAAAATGATGAATGAATACAAGACCTCTCTTCTCCTTTATATATACAAGTAGGTGAGGAAGGCTAACATAAAATAAGGACATGTATCCATACAAGTAACCAAAAAGGCAACCACGCATGGAGCACTCTACCATGCAAGGATGCACATATGTCAAGCTAGGGTTTATCCAACCCCTAAAGTGAGATGCCCTCTGTTAAAGTATTGTAACTTCGGAAGATATTCCAAGTGTATCGATTGCATTCCTCCATCAGGAGATGAGTTTGGTCATGAAAGAGTGATTGAAAGAATCATTGTAAACCTTCAGATGTAAGTCGGGTCAATAGTACCCAAGTGTCATTATAATAAATGTTATTTTTGGTGTCTTGCTAAACAAGTCAACCCTGTCAGTTAGACAAGTCGACCCTGTTAAGCTTTAGGTCAATTCAAGTGAAGAATATAAATAGGGAGGCCCTCCCCTTCATTTGCACACACTCACTCAAGCAAGTTTGCAAGAGAGAGAAGAACAAGTGAGCCAGAAAGAAGAGAGAAGCAATTGTCTGGGTTTTACACCGCTCTGGTTGAGTTCTATACTGAGGAAGTTTTGCGAGGTTTTCTCCCTTATGGTTTCCCCGAGGAAAATCTTTGTGTTATTGTGTTATGTGCTTGTTGTTCTTTCAATAATCCTACTAGTGAAAATTGTTTTAAGATATCATCTAAGCAATTTAAAAAAATTTAACATGGTATCAAAGCCACCCTAAAAGGAAAGTTGGAAACACTGCACAGCTAGGGTTTGTTACTCCAAACAAATCCCTCGACAAATCATCCAAAAGAGAGGGCTCACTCAACTCGCCCCTGAAGAGCTCATCTTTCTATGAAAACAGAACTAAATTCCAAGAAGTTTCAATTTTGGACCAAACACTGCTGCCGGGACAAACTAGGGCTTCAGTTTTTCTGACACTTCATCATCAATCTCATAAAAAGCAAGATACAGTCTAGCTCACCCTGGGAAGGCGCATCTTTTCCATCACTCAGCCCTACTAGTGATCTCGACTGAAAAATTAGGGTTTCTGCATCAAACCCTAAGTCATCCAGAAGAAGGTCAGCCAGGAGTTATATTCGTCAAGTAAGTACTACTCCTCCTTATTCCATTTGAAGTTCTCATTCTGTTAAGATGACAAAGAATACCAAGCTAGATGAGAAGCTTGAAGGTGTTAAAAACTTCGGAGCATGGAAGTATCAAATCATGCTCATCCTAGAAGAAAATGATCTAGAAGGATTTATAAAGGAGCAAGTCCCAGGACCGGAAGAAACTGAAGCTAAGTCCAAATATAATAAGGATATGATCAAGGCTAAAAGGATCATAGATGACTCCATCAAAGATAACTTGATCCCTCAAGTATCCTCAAGGGAGACACCTAAAGAAATGTTTGATGCTCTATCTGGTCGGTTTGAAGGAAGAAACATCAATAGAAAGATGACCTTGAGGAATCACCTCAAAAGTGTAAGAGCTCAAAAGTCAGAGACCATGCAATCTTATTTTACAAGAGTAGCTCAAATCAAGGAATAGTTGGAAGCTATTGGTGACATGGTTGAAGAAGCAGAAGTTGTAATGACCACCTTGAATGGTCTTCCAAGAGATTGGGAATCCTTTGTTCGAGGAATCTGTTCAAGAAGGAAACTAACCAAGTTCCAACAGTTATGGGAAGAATGTGTTCAAGAAGAAGAAAGAATAGCAGCCAAAGAAGAAAAGCTAAATGACAATGAGGATCAATCCCTGACAGTTCATACCAAAGGCAAGAACAAGAGAAAGAGTCATGACCTATGTTGCGTGGGAGCGCCCCCCACCCTCTCGCTCTCGCTCCCAAAGCTCACTTCCTTCAGAAGCTTGCTCCCAAAACGCTCCCAAGGCACTCCCTTCCTTTACTATACTAAAAGCTCCTATACTAGGTTGATCATTTGATGACAATGTTATGGTACCTCCCTTCTTTGCCAAGCTCCTACAAAAGTTTTTATGGTTGATCTTTTGATGATAATGTTATAAGTTATAACTACTAAATGATTGATGTTATATGGTTTAATCCATGTATTCTATAGCTAATTCAACATCCTACATGTTCTTTAGATATAAAGCCATTAAAATGTATTAAAATATATTCTATACAAAAAACGCTCCCAAAACGGGAGCTTTTGAAAATTTCGCTTTTCGCTCCACTCCCGCTCCCCGCTCCCAACAACATAGGTCATGACCATCCTCCTAGAAAGACTCAAGTGTTTAAGAAGTCCAAGAAAGACATCTCAAATTATCAATGCTTCACTTGTCACAAGTTGGGACACATTGCTATCAACTGACCCATGAAAGCAGAAAGAGTCAAAAAGATGAAAAGATTTTAGGCCGATGCTACTGAAGACAGTGATCAAGAAGATGAAGAGAAAGCTAAGACGGATGAAGAATCCAGTGAAGAATATTTCTTGACCTCTGCACTCACAGGTTGAGCCTCACCAAGAAATGACACCTAGCTAGTAGATATTGGTGCTTCCAAGCACATGACAGGTTACAAGGACTCACTCTCATGTCTTGTACAAAAGGAATCCCCACACAAAGTAATGCTTGGAGATGATTCCCAATATCCCATCAAAGGAATGGGAGAAGCATCCTATAAGTTGGCCTCTGTGAAGTCCATGAAAATGAAGGATGTCATGTATGTCCCAAGACTAAAGAAGAACGTTCTTTCTATCTCAGCCTTAGATAAGAAAGGCTTCAGAGTTGCTTTTGTGGATGGAGAAGTTCTCGTGACAAAAGGAAAAACCATAGATGATGCAGTAGTAATTGGAGTTGAAGAAGGAGCACTCTACAGATTAAAGGGGCATGTAGATTCAACATTAATCACTAGTACCATAAGCCCATGTGAGCTATGGCACAGAAGGCTTGCTCATATACACTACAAAGCATTGCCAATTGTGAGCAAGGTTGTGATTGGTTTACCAGAGATTCAGATAGATCATGAAGAAGTGTGCAAAGGGTGTGCACAAGGAAAGAATACTAAGAACCCTTATCCAAACAGTGACAGCAAAGCAAAAGGGATCTTAGATATTATCCACTCCGATATATGCGGGCCAATGCAAACCACTTCATTAAGCGGGTATGTTTACTATGCTTCCTTTATTGATGATTATTCCCGCAAGGCTTGGATATACTTCTTGAAAAAGAAGGATGAAGGGTTTGAAAGATTTAAAGAGTTTAAGCACTGGTAGAAAACCTCTTTGAAAAGAAGATCAAGATATTGTGGTCAGATAATGGAGGAGAGTTCACATCAAGAGAATTCAATGAATACTGCAAAGAAGCCAAGATTAAGAGGGAGCACACCATTCCCTATAATCCACAATAAAATGGTGTGGCAAAAAGAAAGAATAGAGCTATCATGGAAGATGTGAAAGCTATTATACATGATCAAGATCTACCAATGTACCTATGGGCAGAAGCAGCCAGAACAACAGTATATGTACAGAATAGAATCTCTCACAGTGCCCTTGGGAACAAGACTCCAAAATAGATGTTTACCGGAGAAAAGCCTGAAGTAAGTCACCTAAAGATATTTAGGTGTCCAGTATATATACACATTTCCAAGGAGAAAAGATCAAAGTTAGATCCTTAAAGAAAGAAGGGATTGTTTGTAGGATATATTGAGCAATCAAAAGCTTATCGTATCTATATCCCAGAATATCGTCAAATTGATTTAAGTAGAGATGTTACCTTTGACAAAGATATATAATTCAGAAATTCAAAGAAAGATAAGGAAGATGAAGAGGAGCATGAAACTCCCTGAGTTGCAGAAAGTCCTAAACTAGTTAGGAACGAAGAAAAAGATCAGATGCCTGAGGATCATGATATGACAGAACCCCAGAGACCTGAAGAATTGCCCACTCAAAATGATCTCACGAAAGAGAAAACCTGCTTGGGCTCGTGAAGTAATCGAAGAAGCAAAAAGACATGGTGCCCCAGAAGGAACCATCAAAGAAAGGAGGAAAGCCAAAGCCATGCCCTAGTTATGTAGCTTTGATGTGTGATCTCGTTGATAAAGAACCAACATGTTTTGAAGAAGCAATAAAACAGAAGGAGTGGGTTGATGCAATTGTCGAGGAATACCAATCCATTATAAAGAATGATGTATGAGAAATAGTACCAAGACCAAACGACAAGTCAGTGGTATCCTCGAAATGGATCTTCAAAACTAAGCACTCAGCAGATAGTAGTATAGAGAAGTACAAGGCAAGATTCGTAGCCAACGGGTTCTCCCAAAAGGAAGGAATAGACTATGAGGAGACCTTTGCACCAGTGGCTAGGTACACCTCAATCAAAACCATCCTTGCCTTGGCATCCACTATGAAGTGGAAGTTACATCAGATGGATGTAAAGACAGCCTTTCTAAATGGCTTGATAGAAGAAGTGTATATCAAACAACCGCAAGGGTTCGAGACTAATGATCGAGAAACTCATGTATGTAAACTCAAGAAGGCAATGTATGGGTTAAAGCAAGCACCCAGAGAAGAATTGATGGATTCCTAATGAGCTTAGGCTTTACCAAAAGTAAAGCAGACTCCAACCTCTACTATAAAGTTGAAGGTGATGGACTTATGATATTACTACTATATGTTGATGATCTATTCTTGACAGGTGAAGATAAGCCCGTCAACGAATGTAAGAAGAAGCTTTCTGCAGAATTTGAAATGAAAGACCTTGGAATGATGCATTATTTTCTAGGTCTTGAAGTATGGCAGTATCTAGACGAGATTTTCCTAAACCAAGGAAAATATGCAATAGAAATCCTAAAGAGATTTGGAATGATAGACTGCAAGGCTATGACTACTCCGATGATAGCAAATTTGAAGTTATTGAATGATGATACTTCGGAAGCAGTTGATGCCACCTTATACAAACAAATCATTGGTACTCTAATGTACTTAACCAATACAAGGCCATATATATGTTTTGTTGTAAATACCCTAAGTTAGTATATGGTGAATTCCAAACATATTCATCCAATTGGAGCAAAACATGTGATGAGGTAGCTAAAGGGGACTTTAGATTATGGTCTCAGATATGCATAAAATGGCGAGATCAGATTACATGGATTTACATATTCATATTGGGCAGGAAGTGTCAAAGATAGAAAGAGCACTACAGGAAGTTGCTTTAGTCTGGGATCAGGTATGATCTCTTGGTTCAGTAGAAAGCATACCAGCATTGCACTTAGCACGGTAGAAGTTGAATACATTGCAGCATGTTCAGCCTGTAGTGAAGCAATATGGCTTCGCAAGATGTTAGCAAGATTATTTGATGCAGAGATAGATGTTACTGATATCCTTTGTGATAATCAAAGTTGTATCAAGATGACAGAAAACTCGGTGTTCCATGACAAGACAAAGCATATCGAAGTTAGATATCATTTTATCCGGGATATGGTTCAGAAGGGAGCTGTAAAGCTCAAGTATGTTCCTACAGAGGAACAAGTGGCAGATGTGTTGATTAAGCCTATGTCTCGTTTAAAGTTTGAATACTTTCAAGACAAGCTTGGTGTAGTCCGAAAGGATCTCTCTCAAAAGAGGGAGTGATGGTAGATGGTAGAAGGATGCAGTGGTGGTAGCTCAGTCTAGAGTAGCGTAAGTATGGCTAGGCTTGTTGGCTCGAAAGGGTTAGTCAATCAGACGAGGCCTGTTGATCCTAGGGGGATTAGTATGTTTGGCTAGATCAGTTTAACCCAAGTGGGTTTGTAAGCCGGGACAAGACTTGTTGGTCCCCAGGAAGGTCCATCTGTCTAACTAGGCTTGTTGACTCAAAAGGGTTAGTAAGTCAAACAAAATGCCTGCATGGATCTACCAGAGAACTCACCATGATACTGCTTCGAGATAGTTAGAGGGCAAGATGGGGTTTCAATATTGTTATACTAATAAGATGCTTGTTGAGATGATAGTTGAGTTGATTGCTAAGACAGTTTTCAGTATTGTTATATTGATAAGATGATTGTTGAGCAGATTGCTGAGATAGTTTCAATATTGTTATACTGATGATTGTTGAGATGATTGTTGAGATAGTTTCAGTATTCTCGTACCAATGATTGTTGTGATGGCTGATGATGAGTTTGTTTCAGTATTTGTATACTGATAATGATGATTGTTTCAACATTTTTATGTTGATGAGATGATGTTCCAGCATCTCTATGTTGGTGATGCAGATGATGATCTAGCATCTATTGATGATTTTGTTTTTTAGCACTAACATGCTAATGAGGTTGTTATTGATATTTCAGTATCTATATACTGATGTTTCAGTATTTATATACTGATGTTGCAGATGATGTTTCAGTATCTACATACTGATGTTGTAGATGATGTTTCAGTTGGCAGAAGATGATTCAGTATTCACACACTGATGTTGCAGTAGATGATTCAATATTCACATACCGATGTTGCAGTAGATGATTCAGTATTCACATACTGATGTGGCAGAAGATGATCAAGTATTCACATACTAATGTTGCAGAAGATGATCCGATATACTCAGAAGATTATTCAGTATCCATATACTGATGTGACGGAAGATGATCCAGTACACATAGAAGATGATTCAGTATTTGCATACTGAGATTGCGATAGATGATCCAATTGAGATCGATGATGAAGTTGTATGATGGTGTTCCAAAACTTCCTATGACATATAGAGACTCACCAGTCAAATGTACAGTTATGGTAGAAGTTGCTACTTTGGTTGAATACCTTCCTAGTTAAGAGGGAGTGTTAAAGTATTGTAACTTCGAAAGATATTCCAGATGTATTGATTGTATTCCTCCATCAGGAGATGAGTTTGGTCATGTAAGAGTCATTGAAAGAATCATTGTAAACCTCCGGATGTAAGACGGGTCAATAGTAACCAAGTCTCATTATAATAAATGTTATTTTTGGTGTCTTGCTAGACAAGTTGGCCCTGTCAGTTAGACAAGTCGGACCTGTTAGATTCTAGGTCAAGTCAAGTGAAGAATATAAATAGGGAGGTGCTCCCCTTCATTTGCACACACCCACTCAAGCAAGATTGTAAGAGAGAGAAAAACAAGTGAGCCAGAAAGAAGAGAGAATCAGTTGTCTGGGTTTTACATTGCTCTGGTTGAGTTCTATGCTGAGGAATTTTTGCGTGGTTTTCTCCCTTGTGGTTTCCCCAAGGAAAATCTTTGTGTTCTTGTGTTTTTGTGCTTGTTGTTCTTTCATAGATCCTACTAGTGAAAATTGTTTTAAGATATCATCTAAGCAATTTAAGAAAACTTAACACCCTCCAAGTTATGATCTTGGGTTCAACGCCCATCCTCCAAGATGGTGCACTCCCAACAAGGTTTTAGTCCAATGCTCCCTCCCATAGTGGTCCATTATCTAAGTGTAATGCAAGGCACTCCTCTAATTGTGTGTCACATGCCCCCTCATGTGCCCAATGTTTCTATCATGTGTAACAATGTGACCACAAAGCTCCTATGCAACACCCTACAATGCAAGGATGCACATGTGTCAAGCTAGTGTTTATCCAACCCCCAAAGTGAGATGCCCTCCAAGTCATGATCTTGGGCACAACACCCATCCTCCAAAGATGTGCACTCTCCAACAAGGTTTTGGTCCAATGCACCCTCTTCCAAGGAGGTCCATTGTCCAAGTGTCATGCAAGGCGCTCCTCCTCTGATTGTATGCCACATGCCTTCTCATGTGCCAATGTTGTTCTCGTGTGTATCAATGTGGTCACAAAGCTCCAATGCTCCTCCTCAACATGTGTTTGGGTCCATCATGAGCCTCCATGAAGTATGCCACTCAACCCAAGCATCCTAAAGTCAAATGTCCAACATCCAAGGTATACATCAAGTGGTCCCAAGCTCCAAGGGCTAAGTGCCCTCAGCCAGTGCCCAATGTTCCTCCTCCTAGGTAGGCACCACCATTCCCCAATTGTGTGCACCCAATAGGTTAATGCACATGCCAATCAAGGGAACAACCTCCTAGGTAAGGGCACCATCAAGCATCGACCCAAACTGATCCATTTGCCATAAAACATCACCAAGGGGCTAGGAAAGAGTGTTGTCCTGGAAAGGTGAAAACACATTTCGAGTAACCCCAAAAGCTAAGAAGCTTAACAAAATCCACATGGGCTTTTATGAGGGGTATGCACCCCACTAAAAACACATGCAACAATCTTGTGGAGAGAACCATAGCCACACCTCTCTTACCTTCTTCCTTAGAAGTGAGAAAAGTATTAGCTACAAGCCATACAAAATTAAGGGTAGTTTTGGGTAAAATTCCAATAACCTTAACTTCTTAAAGCTAAATTATATGTAAGTCTTGAACAAATTGACACAGTAATATAACTATGCCTTTTCTACATTCCACAAGAAGACTTCCATGCAAGGGGAAAGAAGGAAGTTCCTTGTCCATTATCTCCACCTTCACATATAACCATCCTATTCACCTCCTCCAAATATGCAAAGGAAATTTAGACTAGAGTCTATATGGGTAAGAAAAAATCATTTAACATTTTGAGCCTTCTATGAGAAGCTTTGCCTTCTTGTGTTCATTGTTCTCTCCTTAAGGATTTAACGAGGGCACTGGCAATCTAAAATCTAAATCACCTAATAGCATATGGACAAGTCTTTGCTCCATTGGAGCCAAAGGTCAAACTCTTTGGTGCAACTTTAAATGCTTAGATGTGACTTTTGGACTACATTGAATTAAGTTTAGCTTATTAAAACAACCAAACTTTGTGTCCAAGAGGCCTATTTGCTAAAGAGATTTTCCTTGTCACCAAGATCCAACTATCCTAGTTAGTTTTGAAGGTCAACAAGGCTTGATTTTGCTAATAGGCTTGAAATTCAATTAACACTATATGACTTTTGACCATTAGGGGATAGTCCATAATATGATAATTAGGACTTTTGCAATGAAAATAGGCATTGGGGATATTAATATAACAAATTGATTGGCAAAATGAACCTCTCAACCTCAATATTAATGTATTCATTCAAATAGTTTGAAAAGTTCACCTTGACATAGATCTAGTTTTTTACGTCAAATAAAACAACCTACCACACTCATGACAAACAAACTTTCCCAAGAGTTGTCCTAGTCTATCTAGAAAATGATAGAATTGAGTTAGCGAACTAGGGACCTCCACCTAAATAGGGCAATGGAGTTCAATGGATTTTTCAACTATAAAGTTTTCTACCTAGAAAAAGAGATCAATCAATGTACTATGGAAAACCCATGGGTTGTGTTGCATTATTTCCATGTAGGATTTAGCATCCTTAAAGGTGAAATTAATATTGAAATATTATTATTTATTAAATAAAAAATAGTCATGTTATGGATGCAATTTGACACACCCAAAAGAGCCATAAAACTCTCTAACCCTAACTTTAATCATATTTTCAAATGGGACAATACCTACAAATACTTGAAGAAAAGTTAAAACCTTCAAATGGCACAGAATTCGGATGAAACAACAAGCAAATCAACATCGTGATGAAAGGCAATTTGATGTCGAGGATTGGGTATATCTAAGACTCCAACCCTACAAGCAAACCACTCTTAGACTAAATAAGATTAAAAAATTAGCTCCACAATTTTATTGACCCTACAAGATCATCCACGAGATTGGATAAGTAGGTTATGAATTAGAGTTGCCTTCTTCATGCATTCATAAAGTTTTCCACATCGTTTGCCTAAAGAGGTTATTGAACAGAATATTCCAATACAAATTGAACTTTTAAAGTTGGATGAAGAAGGGAAAGTGATTCTTGAAGTAGACGTAGTTATTGATCACTGTTTTCTTACTCTTCAAAATAGAACTATTAGTGAGTACTTGATTAAGTGGAAGAAGATCTCTCCATAAGAAGCCACATGTTAAAATGGCAAATTCATGAAGAAAAACCCTCAATTACAAATTCATTATTTAAAATATTATAGTAGGTAAGCCTAATAGTATAGGACATCTGATAAACCCTCTTTATCTCTTATATATAACTCAAGGAGGGTGATTTGAATAATCATTTATCTTGTGTTGTGCATTTAGATATCTTGTAATAGGAGGTTTATTATTCACTCCTTCATTCTAACCCTCATTCATCATTAATACATTATAGTAGGTCGGCCTAATAGTATAGGATGTCTCATAAACCCTCTTTAAGTCTCATATACAAATCAAGGAGGCTTATTTGAATATTCATCTCATCTTGTGTTGTGCATTTGGATATTTGTAATAGAAGGTTGCCCCCTCAAGGAGGCTTATTATTCACTCCTTTGAATTAGGCATTTCATTAGTAAATTTGGTGTTTCTTGTTAGAAAAAACACATTACAAAAGAGACACAGATATAACGTGGTTCACCCAAGATGAGCTACATCAACACAAAAATTGTCAATCCTTTATTATTATTCCGTCAAGCAAAATGAAGGGATACAACATGCAGCAACCCCGCTACACTTCCTCTTCACTCTCTCACAGTCTCTCTAACACAATCACAGAGATTATTTTACAATGCTACAATACATTACACAGTCGTATTACAATGCTTTCCTTTTATAGGGGAATTACCATGGGAAAATACTACTGGTCACCCAATACCATGGGTCCGCAAACTGTTGGCCAACAAACATCCCAAAAAATTCATTCGAGGGCATTTTGCCCCCGCACCCCCAAACTGGGACGAGTGTACAGTAAAACTGAAATACAAACATGACTGAACAATAACATCTCTAAATCTGGAAGATCAGACTCCACAACCAACATTTCTTATGCTTATTCTGTGCTTTGGTCCATAATAGTCCCCAACCAAAGCAAGTTGATAATACTTAGAACATGCATTATTATATTCATCCTAAGAAATTTTAACAAGGGATTCCAACTCATAACTAGAAGATCACCTTGTGTTAGACTTTTACTACAAATTTCCTGGCATTTTTCGAAGGTATCATTCTCCTCAATGGTTTATACAAAATGAGCATCACCCTAAGTCTGAGCCAAATTTAGGCCCTCACCTCTTTGCAAGAAGGTTCAAAAACACAATGCATGATTGATTACTAAATACAAAAGATATATGAAGCATGTGCCAAGACAAGATGACTAACAACACATAAAGATAACAACACTACATGCAACAACACTTGAAACCCCAACATCCCTTGAGAACCCTTGTTGAAATTAACAAACTAACTAAAATCTGTCTTTCCTATTTAACATGGTAGTATTTGTGCCCCAGGCTACTTATGATTCCACAAGAAATTGATTTGCAATTTACTATAAAAATCTCAATGTGTGTTCACACAATCTCCTTCTTAAGGTTTGATGCTATTGCCAAATCAAACATTAACTCACTGACTAAGCCAATCAACCTTCATCATATACTAAATGTCTAAGGAAATTTAATAGGTAAACCCATATGGAAGTTAAATAAACAAGGATTAAACACCCTTCGGGGGCCATACCAACAAGGCTTCAACTAGGAGCTTGGAGACCACAATCTTACTTAAGTGATGGGAGGGACATTTCTACTAGAGCAAACTATTGAAAACCATAAAAGTATCCACAACAAAGAGTCATCTTGAGAATCACTGCAAGTATAGGCATGCTAAAAAATATATATATAAATTCACACAACAATGTTCTCATCTACTAAGGATTTTAGTACCAGGCGAAAGGTTACACCTATGCCATAGGCCTTAATTTTATAATTGAACCTATCTGATAGGCACATATTGGGGAATGAGAATAGAACTCCATATAGAAAGCTTCTTTCTAGTTATGATACAACTTCAATTGATGACAAAAAGCTTGGGGGTTATATCAAGTGGCAACATGAATCTGTACAATCATGACCTAAAAACACTTCACATATTAGTGACAAGGCATAAAACATTTAAATTGAATACTTATCAATTCAACCCATAATATTTCAGCCCATGTGCAACTGAAAGCCATAATCTCCCTATTTGCTTTGTTTCACTGTAGCCTACCTCTTATCTATTGATTACATGAAAAAATTGTTGACTAAAGATTTAAATGAAAGACGCTCTATAATCTACACCTCACTATAGAATAATATCCAGATTCATACTTGGTCACACATTGGCATTAATGTAATTTCCTGTTTCTTTCTACAGCATCACAGAATCACTCTCTAAAACATTTATTTTAGGAGGAAACTACTACTTTGTCAAAATGTTTTAACCATAGTATGAGTTGCAAACCTTTTTGGTTTTCAGTTCCAAACTTGAACACAAAGAAAGGGGCATGTGTATGTATTTCTAGAGGTCAATTTGTTCTAACTGTAAGTGAAAGAAAATACATCTTAGATTGTTGGGCTCGACCCTTCCTATGATATTTGATGCTTGGTTGCACAACTCTCATTTTCTGTGCTGCATCAATTACTAGGCATAAAGCAAACATATTTTGAATGCATGCACCAAATTAGAGGGCAACTCAAAAACTAATAGGTTGTGCATTGTACAAATTTTGTTAGATTAAAGAAAAAAGAAAGCATTTCAACCACTAAAGTACAAATGTCGTGGATCATTCTTCCCAAAACAGTTAGGAGAAACAGTGATGCCGAACCTATATACTGTAAAACAAATGATGATATCAAAAAGCATAGACATCAATAGCGTGTGGATTCGGTGACATTATGCAGTTATTCATAACATTAATAGTGGACAATTTATTAACCCCTGCTCAGTCAGCAGTACAAAAACTCACGTATTGATCCAAATGAGAGTATTTAGAAGCAAATTTTATGTTTTAATACTTGGTCTGAATAAATCAATTATAATTTAAACAAGAGAAGAATAAAAGTTCATTGTTCCACATCTCAAAAAGCATAGTGAGGCAGCAAACACACATGGTTTTGATTTTGAATGCAATGGATATCAAGGATCATGCATATGCATCAATTATTGTTCCTGGTCTGGTCCAGTTCTATGTATTAGGTTTCTTTCACAGTGGCCAAATGTTCAATTCCCATTGAATAACAGCAAAATGCCCGCTAGGAAGCTGACACTTCCAAGGGTAGGATCTACTCTCTCTTCAAGATATGCAATGGTGAGCTAATGGGTTTTTACCATGACTACTATGAATGAAAAACAGACCATGATAATTAAAAATTCGTAATCGAGCGATGCAGGGCTTGCAAGTCGCAATGAAAAGGTGTGTACCTAATAAGCACAGAGTTTCAATTCTGAGTTTTCTACAGTAGGTATTAACATAGAGATCAATTTCCGGATAATAAGAACAAAGTTAAAAAAACTTCACCAGCTCAAAATCAAAACAAAGACAAGAAGAAATGTATATTCAAATGGTAGCTTGGAGCAATATCACAACAAAAGAACCTCTGAATAGAAAAAACATGCTTCGGAGTCGTTAGTTATCCCATGGAATCACAAGTGGATGGCAGTAGATAATTTTCCACTACTAAAATAATTGGTCCAATTGTTGGGTAGTAGAAGCAAACCCGTCCCATTCTAAACTAGGATATCCAAGTGCACACAATCTCCTATACAACTCTCCCGCAACCACGTGCTGCAGCAATGCATACCAATTAATTATATTCGGGTGATCACCAGCTAAGTTCCCTTGGACTGGCAATTAGCTCAATTAAGAGAACGGCATCCCTTCAATGGACCATCACTTTCAATTCGCATCACCACACAACTGGGCAACAAATAGGTCTTTCTTCAAAACCAAGCCCTCTAAAACCATGATTCAAATTTTACAGAAAACACAATGCTACCCATATTGGGCCTGTAACTGAAATGGGTGTCTCAAAATTAACAAGAGAACTGTGACGGGAACAAAACCCAAGAGGGTATTTCCAAAAGAAATATAAATCAGATCGGAAGCCATACCTCGGCCTTGACATTGGGATCTATTCCATTGGCAAGAGGGGACTTTCGCTCATTGGGTCCTTCAGGTGGCCTGCGTTCAGATCCTCCCCCGATATCAAGCTCATCTGCAGTATCCTGAACATCTGAGGCAATCTGCGAAAGATTTTCCTTGAAAGTTGCAATGGTAGTCCACATCGTATCCACTTTCAAATTCCAGTTTGATTTGAGTAATTGGCTTCAATTAAGGGCATTTCTCCGATATTACAGATGTCTGCCTGGTTTAATACAATTCGCTGCGGGCAATTGTATGTAAGCTCGAATTTTGTCACCTGTAAGCTTTAGTTTATAAGATAATTGTGAATTTATTTTTCCAGAAAGGTCCGCTGCTAGATCTACAGCTTCAACAGGGTAGACGATTTGAAAATTACAACATTAAGACTCTAGGCAGCGCCTTTTCAATGAAATATATAGCGTGAATACGGTGCACTGGCTTGTTTTTCGGGTCTAATTTCCAACTAACAAAATTTTCAATGGGAATAAAAATGCACGCGGATTTTGGGCATATTTGGGCATTCGCGTGGATTTTGTGGGTTTTCCCTACATTTGTACATTAATGACCCTCCTCTTTTCTTTAATTTTAACATTTTGTTTTAGATATTTGGTTTAAAAAACGAATGTGGTTTTTTGAATGAGTTTTCAATCATCATTGTAAATGTGAGAAATGTTTTAAAGATTTTTTTTAAGAGAACTTTCACCATAAAACTAATTATTATCCTCAAGGCAGGGATATACTTTTTATATATAAATGTGTGAAAGTTATATAATTTTTAATTATATATAATGTATTTAAAATTAATTGATAATAAATAAATAAATAATTGAAATGGGTATTCAATTTAATATGAAGAAAAAAAATTAGGAGTCTAGTTACATATATATAAAAAATAGGAGTCTAGTTACTAATAGAAAAATATATATATATAATAGTATAATTATTATAAAGATAAATGAAAGTGGAGAAAAAATATTAATTTAATTGGTATTATTCAATTGAATAAATATTTTTTAAGGTTAAGGTGATATTCCTACATGGGTAACACGTGTTAGTGGAGAAACTAGCAAGGCTAGCACCCAATAAGCATATGCAAAGACTTGTGACCCAATGTCACCTCGATCACAAAGCTTAAATTTCTTTGGAGAGACTTGTCCTCTAAGGGAAGAGCCCTTTATAGAATACATGTAAACAATTAGCCACGAAATTCTAGATCTTACTATGCAATTTTGTTAGTGACTATAGTGCCTTGTAGGAGTCAAGTCTAGAATGATGAAAGCATAAAATATGAATGCCGTGAGGTATTATCGAACGGAGATAAACTTATCATTGTTATAACAATGCTTTCTTCAAAACAATTGAGCATGTACTCATTCGTCAAATAAGGAAGCAAGTTGTATGAGTAGTGATGTAATTAAGGCAACTTCAACATTCATAACCAATTTAGCATAGTAATCAGCAATATACTTAAACAAAGATCTTAACCAATGATTATTCAACAACAATGATATGCAAACAGTGCTTACTGTGTCCCAAACTAAATTCAACTTTAAGAGTTTCCCTGTAGCAAATTTGAGCAAGTTAATTAAGGTCTGATATATCAATATTGTAACATGTACGAAGTGACACTTCCAACTAAATATCCAACATTAATTGAGGCACTTATGCAAGGATGTATGCAAACAATAAATAGTGGCTTAAGATATCTGCCACACCAAATTTAATCAAAACAGCAATGTTACCAGCAAATTGAACAATTTTACTATGTCTAATATAACAGTCATGTAGCATGCATTCAGTGACAAATTTAATCTGTGTGTCAGTCCTAATTTGAACAACAGTCAACCACTCCTAGTACAATTGTAATCTAACAATTTGCTTACTCCATCTAGGTATTAATTTGGTCCTTTTGTGACAGGTTTAAAAGTGGCAGCATAAGGTAACAGGTTGCCTTTATTTCAGGCCTAAGATGAAGGTCTGAAAAGGGTTGAAAGAAGGGGAAAGATGGGGAGCCAATGAGACAGAGGGTCAGAAGGGTTGGCTAAGGTCTAGGGCAAATTTTAGGGTTTAGATTTCAAGTTTAGTTTTTTTTTTTTTTTTACTGTTTATAGGTTTTTAGGGCTTTCACAAATTTCACCCTAGGTTTTTTTAGGGGTAAATAGGCAGGCCAAATTTGTAGGGGAGAGGGCCGAAAATTGTGGTAGAACAAAAAAAATTGAAATTTTTTATTTTTTATTTTTTAGGGTTTCAGACATTAAATTACAGACCTAATTCTACCATGAAATGCAAATATTTACATATGTAAATGCATAAAAAAAATTTAAGGAAGAGGTTGATAAACAAAAGAGTTTTAAGGTGTTACCTCGAACCCTAAGGCATCAAGGGAGGTGACAAACCTCCCTCTTTAGATGTCTCTTTGAGGTTTTGGCAAGACAGGGCCTTCCTTAACAACATCAAGGGCTTATTAATTAACAGCATCAAGGGCCCCAAGCTTAGAATAACTTCTTCTGGAGGATGTTCTTCAACATGCCAAGATGGCAAAAGGCTGACAAGTAACCTAAATTAGACAAAATACAGCACTAAAGCTACCATTCAATCCACAAAAGCATAACTTACCAAATTCTAACAAAGAGAGATCAAGAGAAGAATCCTATATACCTCCTTGTGCATGTGTTTAGCAAACAAATCTAGCATCACCTTAGCTCTTCATGGACCAATAACGCTTCAGAAATTGCCTTCAAACAAGAAAGATAAGTCTCCTCAAGAGGTGTGCATCACTCCAAGAGCCCTAAGATGGGTAAAAAAGTAACATAACCGTTGTGTCCCAATTGTCTGTGATTTACAAATGAAGTGAGGAGGCTTATTTATAGTCTTCTCAACTCACTTTTACAAAATAACCAAGCCGACAAGCCAATATAATGCCATTGTAAAAATATAACATGGAATAATATAAAATAATCTAATATGTGGGTAACTTGGGGCATTTTGCCCATAGTCACCAAAAGGTTGCTAAAAACAGCTAAAATTGAACAAAAGGCTTCACTCTGAAAGGTGGATTGAGCAGGGGGGGTCAACATGCCCCATCTAACCCCAAAAGTGTTGAAATCCCCTCAAAAATCTCCCCTCTACAATATTGTGGGCCTAGTGGTTGAGGATGACATCATCAGTGAGAAGGCACCAAGAAGGGAGGGCGCTCTACTGAAAAGGGGCTAGGATGGGTGCAAGTGCCTCTGAGCTGAAATGTTGTCACCTATGAATAAATCAAGTAGGGGGTTATGTGACCCAGTAATCTGCCCCTAAGAGCCTTGGACACCAACCTCAGGGCTACAAGCCCCGAAATGAGGTAGTCACCAATGCCACTAAGACATAGTACTCCTAAAGGCAAAATCAAAGGGTTCGGCCGTAGCCATCCCTCAAAATATGCAGATAACGCCCCCATCCTAGACCTGAAGAAGAAAAAAAATGACCCCTCTCTCTGGGCAAATATATGAAAGTAAGGTGGTACTAGTACAACATAACAACGAGTATGAGGCTAAGAGGTTTTCATGGGTTCATAAGTTCTCAAACTATGGTTTGTAAATATTTATAGGGTTTTCGCTTTGTGGATTATGGGTTAGACAATGTGGACTATGGTGATGATGACCTCATTAGTCTGCAATATATTTTTATCTCACATGAGGAGTTGGAAGGGATACGGAAAGCAACACAAAATTTTAATGATGAATCGTCCAACCCTGTACAATTTATTGGTGATAGGTATTGTTGGCTTTTCTTCGACTGTCTCAGGTTCATACATCCAATCTTACCAACAAAATCCAAAGGTACTAGCCCAACAAGGGTTAACCCCGTTGGCAACACCTGCAACGCAAGTGACATCTCACTCGAGATGCCTATAAGAGCTGCAGGAATTAGGTTTCTGCAATGGTAAAGTGGATCTTCTCATATTAAGCATCGACATACATGTCATTATACAAATTATCAATAGAGTGTTACAAACCATGCATAAACTTACGACACATCCATAAGATCTATTAAACCTTGTCAATTTAATTACTTAATCAGAAGATATCATGTCATCATAAGTCGTGCCAATCACAAATTAGAACGTTGACACAATTAGCATGTACCATTAAACACAGTAAGTTAACATGGAAACTCGTTGTGGGAGAAACCACAAAAGTGTTCATTCATTAGCAAGAGTCGAGTCATGAACACTTTGGTTTGCTCACACGGCATGTAGACATCTCTCCACAATCTCCATTACATTAATTCTGCACACACATCATGTGAATCAACAATACTTCCTAGACTCTTATTCATTTCTTTCATGTAATGCATACATTCTGTTGACATTACCAACTCTTCCCCACATCAACATCTATCTTTCTCCATACAACCTTGACCAAATAGCACAAAAATTCAACTCACTAAACCGAAGGGAGCTAATTGACAAAACTAAACTGAGATAGAACATAGCATAACAGAACCCAACCAAATGGAACCTAAAAAATCACCTCAAAAAATTCCAACCCTTTTCAATTTATAGGCTCTATTGGTCGCATTTACATCCCTCGCACCCATTACCCAAAAGTGGGAAACCCTTGTAACTAACTCACCAACTTTTCCTTTTGATTTCATCAATGCAATCACTTCTTTCCCCAAAAATATGCCAAAATTCTCAAAGTCTACCGTTTCAATCCATGCGTCATCGCAACCATGTTCACACCAAAACTGATTTTCCATCTTAGAACCAAAATTTGTTTATCTTTTAATGAGGGCCAACAGGCCCCAACACTCACATGTGGCTTGCCTCGAGCCACCTAAGACATAAACTTTTATTGCATTCAGCTTGGCTTGAAAATCATGGAATATTTTTGTTACATCCTCAGTCTGTCATTGAACATACTCCTTAATCTGGGCAACTTTCGCAAGAATTTCAGAATTGAGATGTTCTAAAACATCCACCACAGTTCTATCTACAACCTTCTTAACTTCAACATGAACTGGGTGTATATTCGTCGATACCTACTTTGCTTCAGCCTGAAGCTTCGTGACACGATCAATTCTTCTTTGTTGTTGCATTTGTATTTCGACGACCTGCTACTGCAATAGCTTAAGCTCAGTTTCCTTACCCATATTTTTGACCGGTGACAATGTTTTCAATGAGTGTCGCAAATCGATCAGACTTGAATTTGCTACATGAAGTTTCTCTGATATTTCCTGCAGCTCAACATCATCCATCAAGGCCTCCCATGCATGGGACACCTGCTCATATGCCTTAACGCAAAGTGCTTCGGCCTGCTAAATCTGCCTTATATCCTCGTCAATTATTGTGGGAATATAAAAACCCACTTCATAACTTAGTATAAAATATTTAATCAAATTTGATTAATTTCCTACCCACTAAACTAGATAGTTGGCATCCACTTGCACCACATGGTAAACACTTGCCATATATACCCCAGGAGCGCTTTAATCCTGATTCTGGGTTGATCATGTCTACTTTAATGACTACCAGAATTAGTAATTGCGCCTTCCTGAAGATTTTTTCTTTATTTTGCTTTTGTCCAGCTTTTATGTGGATAAGCTAAAGCTAGTCAACTACAAAACTGCTGTCTTTTGTTGCCAACCCATCCTCCATGATTTTCTCTCCATATTCCAGGATTAACATGTTTTTACATAATACATGAAAACTCACCCATGCTTTTGCTAATTCGTGAGTTCCTTAACTTATTTGGGAAGTGCTTTAGCCACCTATGGGGGTTTAACATATTTAGTACGTCTATCTTTCATATCTTGATGAGTTGTCTCCAATACAACTCAATTTTACCTATGGGGGATGTACTATTTATGTACACTATTATTCATCATTATTCAATGAAAGGATACACTCCAATATTCATCTCTTCATTCATGTGATTAAGTCTCTATTCTTCTCTCTATTTTTCCTGTGTATGCTTGTCAGAATTATCTTAGTAGTAAGATCTAGTTCATGTGCTTCTTCTTAGCATCAATGTTATATTTACTCATAGCATTAGAGATGTTATTTATACATGGTATCAAAGCGCAAGGTTGTTCAAGTTCAACCGAGTTGAGGAGCTATATGTTCTCTCCATCAGAGCGCATCCAGTCTCCTATTCCTCTCTGAAGAAGAGTGTGTTTTAAGATTACAAGATTTTCTCCTAGTTTTATTTGTGCAGGTTGTAGAGAGTATATCCTTGAGCACATCAACATCTCGGTATGGATTCCTCTTCATCTATAATCCTAACTCCCTTCAACTATCATGAATGGAAAGCCAAAATTGCCATTCTATTGCGCAGTAAGGGACTATACATAGTTACTTTAACTTTGGAGAACAAGCCCAATGATATTGTTGAGAAAGCTAAGTGGCATAACAGGTTGAATGAAGCTTATGGATTGCTTTGCCTCTCTATATCCCCTGGTATACTCTTTCATCTATATGGTTTGACCACTCCAAACCAAGTATGGACCAAACTTGAGTCTCTCTTTGGAGTACAAGATAAGTTAAGAGCGCATTAGTTGGAGAATGAGTCCAAGTAGTTTCGATTCCCTTGAGGGTTTCTTAACCAAATTCAATCACTTGTTCTAATGCTCAAGCAATGTGGGATTGAGAAGAAATATTATCAATTAATCATTTCCATTCTATCAAAATTGGGTCCTGAAAACTCAATTTTTGTGTCTACTTTTCATGCTACTAGGCTTGTTGTTTCTAATTGGAAAATGCCTTCTTTGAATACATTCTTTGATTCACTGACAAAAGAACAAGATAAATTGATCCAGATAGGTGCTCTTAGATATTCCAAGGGCAAGGATCATGCTCTCATAGTTTAAGGAAGCAAGAATACCAAATCAAAAGAGAAGCAGATTATGGAAGAGAAGAAGCCAAAGTCAAAAATTGAAGATGAAGGTTCGAAGCCTACTAATGAAGATTCATTGAAGAAATTCAAGAAGAAAGTGAGCACATACAAGTGTTCTTGTTGCATCAAGGTATTTCATCCAGAGAAGAAATGCTTCAAGAAGAAGATGGACATCATGTCTCGTCTTCTTGAGAAACATAACATCGAATTTCCAGATGAGCTAGAGAAGCTTGTTGATTCTTCAGAACATTGTCATGGTGCGTAGTTCCAAGGTGATATAAACTACGCCTTGAGAGCCAGAGTAAAATCCTTTCCTCATGTCTCTAATATAGATTTACTTTTTGATATATTAGAATAAAAAATATCAAATCCTTTCTTGAATGATCCACCTATCAGTCTACTAGATTCACCTCTCAATAATTGTGATTCATCACTAGATATTGACTTGTCTTTAAGCAACTCTTCCTCACTCCATTCACATGGTTATAATTTTGTTTTATAAGCATGTTATTAGGCTGATATACATGTCATGACACCATTCATACCATCTACCATACCTCTTAATACTCATAATATTATACAAATCCCAAGTTCACTAGTTGATTCATCATTGGTCTCTTATGCAATGTTACTTATATTACATGGTTTGAAGTCTTGCTTATCTTTCGTTGGTTGGTTATCCATTACCTTAGTCATATTTGGACTGATATTACACATGTTTGGATCTGTTCGCAACACTTATGGTTCAGATCTTAAGTCCATTCATCATTCATATTTTTACACTTGTTAGTTTTCCCCAATTGCTCATACTTTTCCTTGTCTAGCCCAACATCCTCATGGAGTCATTGAATCCTTTGTCTTTGTTTTTCCATATGATAATATTTCTGATATATCAAAGTCTTTTCATCCTCATATTAAATCTGGGAGGGTGCTACATCAGATTGGAAGAAAGATATGTGATCCATGGACATCACAATTTTGTAGTTATTCAAGGAACTGATTGTGTAACAAATTGTCCTAATTTTTGTAAATTTGGTAAGAAGTATGCATAGATAACTTTTCCATTTCAGATTGTGTTTGCATGTCTCGGTTTGTTAGCAGCAAGAAACATTCAGATAGTGCTCCTACTTCATTAGATGATGAGATACAAGGAGTCTCTCCTCTTCCTTCTTGCAGATCCTACACTCTAGCGCATGATCATGGAGTTCATGATTTCTTCATCAAAGTAATTCACTAGAAACAGTTCATTCAGCACATTCAAGTGAAGATAAAGACATAATTGAAGACATGTTATTCAAATTTTGTGCCTTGACCTTTCTCGAGGGAGGATTTTCCCCATGTGGTTTTGCCTCTTTCCTCACTTTTCTGGACATGAATAATTGTAAAGGGTGACCATAGCCTTTTTGTTGGGCCCTATATACACCTATATTTCAAACATAAACATCATAAAGTCAGAATTAAAGGGGGGTGTGGGAATATAATAAACCCACTTCATAACTTAGGATAAAATATTTAATCAATTTTGATTAAATTCCTACCCACTAGCCTAGATAGTTGGCATCCACTTGCACCACATGGTCAACACTTGCCATATATACCCTAGGATCACTTTCATCCTAATTTTGGGTTGATCCTGTCTACTTTATTGACTGACAAAATTAGTAACTACGCCTTCCTGCAGATTCTGCCTTTATTTTGCTTTTATCCAACCTTTTTGTGGACAAGGTAAGGCTAGTCAGCTAGGAAACTGCTATATTTTGTTGCCATCCCATCCTCCATGATTTTCTATCCATATTACAGGATTAGCAGGTTTTTCCATCATACATGACAACTCACTCATGCTTTTGCTAATTAGTGAGGTCCTTGATTGATTTAGGGAGTGCTTTAGCCACCTATGGGGGTTTATCATATTTAGTAAGTCTATATTTCCGAGCTTGATGACTTGTCTACAATACAACTGGATTTTACCTATGAGGCATGTACTATTTATGTACACTATTATTCAATGAAAGGATACACTCCAACATTCATCTCTTCATTCATGTGATTCAGACTCTATTCTTCTCTCTATTTTTCTTGGGTATTCTTGTGAAAATTATCTTAGTAGCAAGATCTACTTATTGTGCTTCTTCTTAGCATCAAATATCTATTTACTCATAGCATTAGATTTATTTATTTATGCAATTATCACTCATCATTCAACCAATACTTCAGGAGGTGTACTCAGAAGGCGATTGGCCTCTAACTCTGCAATCTTCTGGCGAAAATCATTAACAACTTCCCCCAATTTGAATACACATGCTTCAACAAACATTTTGGTTGCAACCCCAACCTTTGGAACTTCTCGACATGTAATAACAACAACATACTCAAGTTGGTGCCTATCCTGCTACCACTTCTATGCTTGTTGTTCTTTTTCCTCCAACTGATTTTACAGTGATGACGTCGTGTTCTTTGTCTACTTCAGTTGTTCACACATCGTATGTTCCCAGGCCTTGATTTCTTCAATTACGTTCTATTGAATATTGTGCAACATAAACATGGGCAATGTAACTATCTCGACATAGCCAATGTCCTGGACCATGTTGTTAATCTCCACTGCGCTCAAATCAAGTGCTTTGGATGTTATATGGACTTTACATTGGTAGCTTGACTAGACGATCATCGGACATGCTAGCTTCATGCGATTATACTGACCTTCTACTAACCACAGCTCTAACTTCCTTCACGTCCCTATAGAGAGTTTGAAGTAAGTCAATGACTCCCTCAAAGAGCTCAATATGCTGACTATCAATTTTCTGCCTCATTTCATCAACAACTTCAGCCATTCGGTATGTCAGCAGGTTATAGTTATCATTCGTCAACCTGAATGAGGTGGAGTCCTTAATGGCTTTCTATTTTTTCCTATTCTTTTTCTTTGTCTTAGTTGTTTTCCACTTCGGTGCCACATTCATATCTATCGGGGTAGCGCTTGATTCTTCATCACTGTTATGGGTGAGCTAGGCAGGTTATCTTATTCTTGTGGGATGCCCGGTTGTGTCATTGATGCACCTTCATGTTGCGACTCAGTTTCAATAGATAATAGATCATTCGTGACAGGTTGCTTCCATTCTTTGAGCCAATCCCAAACTATTGTGTCAATTTCTTCCTTCGACAGATGGAACGCAGTGGTTAACCACTGATGGTGAGGATATTTCCTTGGTTGAAGATAAAGATGGTGTGCCCCTATATTAAACTTGATGATGTTCCTGTATTATTGGGCAGTCGTAGCAACAAGCCTTGACTAGATCCCAGTGTGATTCTGTAATGCATCAACATGCATATAAAACTCAATATTGTTATGTTGTTGTCATCATCGATTCTCATCAAACCATAAATTTTGATATCGTGCCCCTCGACACAGGACATTCATTTCCATACCCTGCTAGTTCAATGATTTGACCCATGCAACAAAAGAAACTAAGACAATCAACCATGAATAAGTAAAATGAGTACCTCATTCCTATGCATCAATGGCGCCAACTAATAATTCATTTAACAAGAATGTTTCCCAATTCATTTGCACTCATGCAGCGCATTCCTCAACGACAACAATAGTACCAACAGTGCACTAGTTTGGTCGCATTTTCTATAGCATCTTGTTCGACAAAACCTTAGCTGCAAATCTAACACCTTGGTTATTAATCGAGGCTATTTCAAATCGCTACTTACCTCGCCAATAATGCTTTTGTCTTGCTCCTTGCCAACAAAGAATGGTGGAATATCAACCCCTGCCTCGGTTAATCCTGTAATAGCAGTTATAAGGTCAACATCGATATAAATGATTGTATCTAACTACAAACACCCTCCATGAAAACAAACCAGTAACTTCTTTAAGCATGTGCTAACTTCAACAGTTCGACCGAAATGGGTCATGTACAACAATGACAAAATGCCTGAATTTTCCAAACCATGATCCCATTCCATGGGTACCAACTAAATAGGCCCACCTTCCACCAGCTGTACTGATGTCATATAATTTGACATGTGAAGTTCAAGGAACTTCCTCAAGTCATGATCAGAAAATGTCAATTTCTTCAAATTATCTATAATGTCCATCGTGACATGAACCCCCTTTAGAATGGCTAGTTTCACCAACAGATTTTAACATTCTTTTAAATGACAACATGTGGAGCGTCATCCTTTCTGGGTGGAATACAGCCTGCAAGTATGGTCATTGATCTTGACCTGGAAGCTTCAACATCGTAAGTAGATTTAAACCTTTGCTCCGTTAAAACTATTTGTGTGTTTCTTTATTCGCGGATTCATAGGAACCGATCATGATATAACCTTTGGTGACTCCTCAACAATGGGTATCGCAAATGGGATTTGTACAGCGGAACCTTGAACAGTGCTAGAGATTGATATAAGGTTCTCCATGGTGAAAATTCAGACATATGATAGGTGGTTGCAGACGACCATCTCACTCAATACACTTCACAGTTTGTTACAATGAAACAACTAACTCCTATTTAGAGGTAAATTAGATCTATGCATGCAGAAATTGATTCGGTCACCTAGGTAGTTATTTTGACTTGATTTGCAATAAATTAGGAAAGGTGGTGACTAATCCCCTCACACATTGAAATTTTTGAGTCTTTTATGACAAGGTGTCATTAAATCCACTACTCCATTTACAATAAAATAAGTGATTACCATGCATCAAATGTTGATTTGACAAAAACGCACGTTTCAAAATCCCTCTATGACATAAAACTAGCTATGATAAATAAATAACTTGGAATGTGACACCCAAACTACAAAACTTCAATATGGAAAATGTGTCTTATAGAAAAGACTTGCGATAAAATATATGTATATATATATACTCTTTTATTTTTATTTTTTTTAATTTATAACTCAACTCAGTTCAGAGAAGTACAACTATCCCGACAAGGTTTTAACTGAATTCCATTTACTAAACCATCGAGGGGTGTACCATTTAACCTATGCAACTTAATTGCACCCCCGCCTGTAACATATTCAACAACATATGGTTCCAACTAATGTGTGTGAAGCTTACCAGGGTGTTTTAAAAACTTATTGTCATATAGAAGAGAAAAATCAGCAAGTTGGAATTGCTTGAACTTAATGTGTCGATCGTGTCATGCCTTATATCGCTCATTTTCAACTTGATGGTGGTAACCTACACTGAAACGATCTTCCTCAAGCTGTAGCAACCGATACAATATTTCTTCAATTACACCCACATTTGTCATTTCAGTAATTGCAGTTATTCTTATACTTGGTACAATATATTCCATAGGCATGGCAACCTCTTGTCCATAAACCAGTTGACAGGGAGTTTGTCCCGTAAGCTTCTTAGATTTCGTGCGATAAGCCCATAATACTGCAGGTATTTTGCGATCCCAATTATCATTGCTCATATTGCAAACCTTGGAAAGCGCATGTTCCAAAATCTTATTAAAAGCTTCAATCATTCCATTTTCTTGCGGATGATATGGCGTTGTCTTCCTGCGATGGATCTGAAATTCTCCAGTCATTCCCTCAATCACTTTATTACCAAAATGCGTACCATGGTCGCTCACTAGGATCTTTGGACATCCAAACTTGGTTACCACATGATCAAACAAAAATATGGAAGCAGTCATTGCAATACAATCTTTGACTGGTGTTGCTTTAGCCCATCTAGTTAAATAACCTATTGCGTAATTATATACCGAGCACTTGTCCTTCTACCTAGTGGATTAATGGGACCCATAAAATCAACATCCCACTTATCAAATTCCTGCAACGTTAGTTGTGGACCAAAGGCATTTCATCCCGTTGAGAAGGTTTCCCATATCATTGGCAAATGACACAACTCCGACAATAGTCAATTGCATCGGAATGAAGTGTAGGACACCATAATCCTGCCTATAGATTTTTTTTGCGTTGTTGCTTCCATGCATAGTGACCACCTGCCACTCTAGCATGAGATTCAACTAACACAATTTGTCGCTTATGTTCCAAAACGTAGCGACGTAGTATTTCATCTGGTCTCATCTTGCATAATTGTCCAACAATAAGCTGGAAATATGATGCTTTCACAACCAATAATTTTTTCTGTGTTGTATTAAATCCTTCAGGCCCTTCATGTAGTCAAGAACTGTATAATATCTTCAAAGTAACCATCCACCATTTTTACTTTGAACAATTGAGCATCGAGAATCCTATCGTTTACACTTGTTGGTTCTTCTCCATTTTCTAGCCTTGAGAGATGGTTGGGACCTGCATTTAACTTGCTTGGTTTTACAATAATTTTAGATTCAAACTCTTGGAAGAGAAGAAGCCAGGAACAAATATTCCCACCTAACATTACCTTATTAACCAGGTATTTTAAGGCATAATGATCTGTAAACATCTTAAAATGACCATAGCAAGTCCCTCCCACTCAATTGTTGTATAATTCCTTTCTACAGATGACAACTTCCTACTAGAAAATACAATGGGGTGATCGATAGATCCCTCACCTGGTTGTGCAAGTATGACTCCTAATGTGATGGACGATGCATCTACATGCACATGAAATTATTTTTGTCAGATAGGAAATACCATAATAGGTGTTGAAACCATTTTCTCCTTAAGCACATCAAGACTCTTTTGACAGTCCTCGTAATTCCATTCGAATTTAGCATATTTCTTCAACAATTTCTCCATCGTATCTCTAATCTTCGCATAAACTCTCATAAACGTTTGATAGTACCCAATATGATCAGATGTAGTCCTTAATAGTTTAACTGAAGAAGGTGGCGGTACATCAACAATTATTGCAATCTTCGCAGGGTCCATCAACATTCCTTCTTTGCATACTACATGACCCAACGAAATACCAAAAGGAGCACAAAAGATGCATTTCTTAAAATTCAAAGAAATTTGAAATAGTCGACAACATTCAAGCATCATTTGAAGACTCTCAATATGGTCATTAATTAACCTGTGTACTGCCAATCATCAAAGTAGACTTCTATAATTTATGAATAAAAATTTAAAAGCAACTACCACTATCCTAGAAAAAATAGTTGGGGCATTTTTAAGTGCAAATTGCATGTGTACTAGAAACAACCCCACTCTGTGCGAAGGTTGTTTTATGTCAATCCTCTTTTGCGATCTTAATCTGATGATACCCGGAGAATCCATCAGTAAATGAATATACTTCTTGTGCCCCTACATTTTCCAAGACCTCATCTTTAAAGGGTGTAGGAAATAAATCATGCAAGCATGGATCATTTAATTTCCTCAAGTCGACACAAATACGAACTTCACCAATTTTCTTATCATGTACCACCATTGGGTTGATCCACTATGATTCTTCAATAAGTTCAATAATACCTGCATCCAACATTCTGTCTACTTCTGCCTTAACCTTCTCTTTGTATATGGGGTTCAATCTATAGGGTTGTTGCTTGACAAATTTTGCATTTGACTTTAAGGGAATTTTCATCTCACCCAGGTCCCCAACAATTCCTTTCATTTATGTAACTTGGTTGGGAATGGGTCTTGGAATTCATGTACTAACTTAGTGATTTTCCCAACAGTCTCATCATTCGAGTAATCCCCAATACTTGCAAACTTCAAATTCTCAAGAGACCCAATGTTCACTTTCTTTATTTTCAGGGTCTTCGAAAACTTTTCAGATGATAGACTTGGTTCCTTCAATGCTTGACTAGCTTCAAATTCGATGATGTGAATGTCTTGTGGATCATCATCTTCAGGTTCCCCGGATATATTGTAAAACTCCATCAAGATTTGCACTGTCGCATTCCATTGTGGTTGACTTGACACTGGAACATAAATATCCTCAAAATCTTGGTTTTATATCTTATAGGACAACATCAATCGATGGACTTTCATCCACAAAGCTAAAAGTGTGTTTGAATTTATTAGCCAACTGGTCCCAATATATAGTCCCTCGTCATAGTTTAAGCGATGTATACCAATTTCTTGGTATCATATCTAAAGTATGTATAAACATATGTACCCATTCCTCCCTGGGCACTGATCTCCATGTCACACAACAACTATCAAGATGGTCATATAGACTTGTTAAACCAATAGACTTATTACCAACATAAGGAATATTCTCACCAAACTAGATCACTGAGAGCCTTCGACACTGAGGCCATTCTGAAATGGACTATGTATGAGTAGCCCACCATCTTCCTAGTGTAGCTTTCAGGGCCACATCCAGAGCTAGCAGTTGTTGTGTGCCCAATACCTTATCTTCAAATTATGACACAAATGTATTCAAGTTAGGCAATCCTTCATATGTAGGCATATCACATACCTCGATACCCACCCATCACAAGAATTTTGTGATTCTCGAGCATTTTATCATTGATGTTTTATGCAATCGGTTCCGCCAATTTTCCAATGCTTCCCATGAATCTGATGAGCATGAACTAACACTCTGCCAACTTAATTTACCATAAGTTGTAGGATTCAATATAATCATCCATCATAGAAGATATATTGTAAATGATATATATATTCCCTTCATGATACTCACCTCTTACTGGTTCGATGCAACGCTAGATTTCCAATGGGTCAATTGGAGTGATTACCCACATTTACGAGTCTTCAAATGACAATATCCTTTGTTTAAAATCAATGACAGTATGGTTCTCAATAGCCCATTCGATCCCCATGAGTGCTGGATACGGATTCATATCGTCAACAATCATTATAACCTCAAATTTGCATAGGTTCGGAGCTCTTCCACCTCGACAGGAACCTATGTTAATCAAACGATAGGAAAAAACTTCAACTAGTTATCTAATCTCAATTTAATAGGTGACCATACTAACTTGGGGCTTCCCCATGCTTTCCCACAAATGCTTAGTCAAAATGTTGACATTTGACCCCAAGTTAAGAATAATAAAATCCATACCATAATGACCTATTTGAGCATTCATGCGTAGTTATTGACCAGTCTCCTGTCTTTTATGAATATGGTTGACATTATTTTCCTATCAAATACCTCTCTCAGGTTCTTAGATTATAGCTAATAGCTCTACCATAAAATCTTCATTTTTAACAAGTGTTATACAACTTAAAAAAAAATCATAATGCTTACCTGATCTATCGACTTCTTTGTAATTGATCAGTCAAAGCTCGATGACATGTCAATGACCGGACCTTCGTCGAATACCAGAGGAACAACAGATGTCGAGGCATGGTTCGTATTCATAAATTGATTTCGTGCATCAAAGAATACCCCTTTCTCTTGGACATCAAAGGGCACTTTCTTTTGTGTAATAGGTCATATTTTCATATTTTGCCATGTTTCTTCTTTATCATCTCCAGTTGTAGTACCTCCCCTTCTTAAAACAACGACAATCAGTGGTTTTTCTCGTGGCTCAATTGAAATCTTCTAAACTTTCTGATTTACATTCAGGGGTTGGTTCTGATTCGCAATCATCTTGACCTTCCATTTATTGATAAGATGGGGAAATTCTTCGATGATATGATCCATTGCTCTACAATATGAACACGTCGATGTAGGACTTGTGCAGTCTTTGGCATAGTGTCCTGGTTGTCCAAAATTATAACAGATAAATTGACCTCTTCCTCAACCAAGTCCTCCTCCTTTGCCTCGACCTCTAAAATTACTGCCCCCTAGGTAGAGGGAACTACGCATGTGACCTCTCTGCTTGCATTTTCTTGCCATTCTTCATGAAGTTGCTATCCACTTTCTTTTCCTACAACAACTGGTATGCCTTGTAGTCCTTTTCATCATGGCCTGTCGATCGAAAGAAATTGCAATAAAGATTGGCAGGTGTACTTACTATATTTTGTAAATGCAAACATTCTTCTGAACGAAGTCCTTTGGTTTGACATATCCTACACCATGGCATCCCTTATGAATTTAATGGATTTGAAGCACCCAAAGCAAGGTATTCCAGAAATGATGGGAATGAATCCTTATGATGACCATTTGTTTTACACCTCGTGCACCAACAATATTCACGAATATCCTTCCCCTTCTTGATAGTTTGGATCTGCAGTGAAAGATTAGCCAGTTGCAATTGAATTTGTGACATTGTCGCACCAGTTTCTCTGACTATTGACGCTTCTAATTTCGTTGCAATTTCCAAAGCTTCTATTTGGGATACTATCTTATGTTGCATAAGGGGAACACAAATATGGGGTAATAATGCAGCAATAAACCACTCTTTATGTTGAACATCAGACATCTGAAAACTTACCTTAGCCTTCATGGTTTTGAATCTCTGGTCGAATCCCACACAGATGTACATGGTGGCTACTTAATTTCCTTCAACTCCGTAATACACTGCGACTTAGATTTATGCTTTTTGAATTTGTCTATCAACCCATTTCGAATATTATCTGAAGACTTATGAGGGGTTACCATAGAAACCACAGAGAATTTCATGTACCAATCTAGAGCATGAACCCTAAAGGTTTTGATCATATGTGCCCTTTTTACTGCGTCATCCTGGACCTCTCACAATCCAGACAACTTCACATAAAAACCAATGTTTTGTTTTGACAAAAACGATTATGTTATATTAAAATCAGAATAGGGATAATTGAAAGAAATACAACAATCTGATTTTTAGAAAAATCAGATCCTTATAGTCTGTAGTTTCTCTTGCAATCATGTCCGAACATTCCCTCAGGCAGATAGTCAACAGACTTTTAAAACCTGCTTCCTAAGGAGGTAAAGCTGAGGATAAATGAAGATTTACCAAAATCTCATTCTTACTTAAAACCATTTACTTATTGGCAGCCTGATCCGCCAAGTCATTTAGCTCACGGAGAATATGAAAGAACTCTAAACGATGAAAGGTCTTAGAGACAGAGTTAATTCTTTTAATAAGTCTAGGAAACCTCAAATTTCGAATATGACTTGCTCCATTCAACAAGAATCTTCAAAGACTATGGCTTCCTCAACTCCTTTTTCTTTCAGCTGCTTGATTCCCTGCTACAACCCATAGGCTTCAACCACGTTATTGGAGTCAATTCCAATATTCCACTTTTATTTCCCCTCAGGACAAATGATGACCCCTCTGCCTTCCGCCATCCCTGGATTCCCCTTTGAGGCACCGTCGAAGAACAACTCGAACATCTTCCTCTCTTTCATCCAGTTTCCAAATTGAGATTTATCAAGTCTAATTTCAAAAATTTCCATCTTCTTCAAGGTTAGATCTATGTCAACAGAAGAATTAAAGGAATGCATCCAATTAATCTCATTGGATGTTAGCTTGGCTTTGTTTCTGGCAACCTACTTGATCTTGAAAACCTCTCCCATGAGAGCTTGCGTCTTGGAAACTATTTTCCCTGGCGGTTGATCTTTGTTCTAGAATATTCTATGGTTATGTTCTATCCAAAGATGCCAGCAAACGAGCTTTGGAAGCTTCATCAAACACTCTTCAATTCCATTTTTTTTTGGTAAATTCACCTTTGTACGCCTTTTCCCAGCTAACAAACCAATGTTGAGCGTTACCAGGAAGCTCAACCTTGCTGAACTAGGGGATTGAGAGCTGATCCCACGCAGCTCTAGCATAGGGGCAGATAAAAAATAAATGCATGATGGTTTTGGTGCTTCCACAACACAATGAGCATCTAAACGGGCCTTCAATTCCACACTTTTCCAGACTCTCTCCTTTAAGGATCTGACCATGTACCGTTGTTTAGCAAAATTGCCGATTTTTGGCAACGTGGGAGCTTCCCACATTTTTTTCCAAATCATAGGGTTGTTGGCAACACTTGGGACAGCCGAGTACATGCTTTAACCTTGTGCAGAGGTGTACATTCCAGTTCTACCCCATCCACAATGATCTTTTTCTCCTCTAGCCACCGACGCAATACCATCAAACTAGTCCAAGAATTGTCGTTTCTCACAATCCAGCTCCAGCGGGCACTCCGGTATAGTCCAATTGATCCACCTGTAAAGGGGCTCGTTATCCCATTGGGATATGTCCCACATCGTGTTGATTCCCTGACTTTCAATCCAGCTTCTAAAATCTAGAAGAGAGGGAGGAAGCGAGTTCCCCATGATTGAGTCTAGCCAGATCTTAATCTGCTTACCATTGCTAGGTATCCAGTGAAGGTCTTCTTTGAATTTAGGTAGTACCTTCTTGCAAAGAGAAAATATGGGAGATTCGTGCTTGATCCTGGGAACAGAATCGAGACACCGGAGTCTCGGTTCAGTAAAATATTTGTTCCAAATCACCTTGCTGCTCCAAGAGGGCTTTTGGTCAACCAGATTCCAATGCAACTTAGCTCCCATTGCCAAATTTTGGAACTTCAGATCTCTAATCTGGAGACCTCCTTCCATCTGAGACATTTTAATTTTCCTCTAGCCGATAAGAGAAATTTTTTCCCTTCACTGTTTTTCCCTCCTTTCCAAAGAAAGGATCTCAACATGTTTTCTATTTTTGGTAAAATTTTGGGAGGGGCCAGCAGAATAGAACACTGATAGAGCGGATAGCTATTGAGAATAGCTTTTATCATTACCAATTTCCCGACTAGATTTAACCAAACTGATCCCTAGGCAAGAATTCTTTTTTTGAATTTTTCAATCAGTGGATTCCAGTCTGAGCTCTTCGGCTTATTTCAAAAAATTGGTATCCCCAGATATTTAAAGGACTGCCAGATAGTTACTCCTTCAATTTCTGGTATCGAGGATATCCCAGAAACCTCCCTTGGGTTGATATTACAACTATAGATTGAGCTCTTTCTTAGGTTTAGTTTTATCCCCAAAGCTTGGAAATAGTGATCTTATTCAGCTTTGAATCTTCTCGCTATGAGCTGACTTGCTCCTTCGAGCAGAATTATGTCATCTACAAACTATGCATGATTGATGTCTTTAGTTCCTCAAGCCATATTAATGCTAATTAAATCTTGGTCCCTCCTTGCTTGCTCGAGTTGGAGGCTTGGATTGCATAGAGCAAAGGCGGGAGTGGCCATCCTTGCCTCAATCCTCGCGTGGCTTGGAAGAAACTAGCTACTCTTTCGTTGATAAGGGGGGAAATCCAAGGCATATTGATGCAGGATTTGACCCAACTAATGAAGCTCAAATGAAAGCCATATCTTGCGATTACATTGAGGAGAAAGGGATGAGAGTCTCTGTCAATCGCGTTGGCTAAGTCAATCTTCACCACCATACCTTTTTTGCCATTCTTCAGGCTGGAGTGAATTTCCTCTTGGACGAGGATTATATTATCCCATATTCTTCTGCCTTTAATGAAGCCTCCTTGGTTCTCTAGGATGATATGGGGCAGGATTTATTTTAACCTTATAACTGTTAATTTAGTAATTATCTTGTACCCAATATTACACAGGGAGATTGGGCGAAATCTGTCAAAGGAGTTTACATATTTCTCTTTGGGAATTAGTGCAAGAAAAACTGAATTTGTGCTTTCACCGATTTTGTCACGTATCTGAGATTTTGTCACCATTTTAAATAAGTCTTTCTGTACAATTTCCCAGCATGCTTTGATGAAGGTTGCATTGAACCCATTTGGGCCTGGTGTCTTATCATCCTTCATATCATCCACGGCTTCTTTCAGCTCTTCCATCGTGATCCTTTTTATCAGCTTGTTGTTGCCCTTTTTTTTAATGGTTTTTGTAACTAAGTCAATGATCTCACTATCATAGATGGTGCCAACCTCTGTTGAATAAATTGCACTGAAGTAGCGGGTGGCTTCAGTTTTGACCTCTTCAAAATCATAACTAATATGATCCTAGGCGTGTATCTCATGCACTGCTTTAGAAAAAGTTCTCGATTTTGGCTGTTTATGGAAGAACCCAGTTTTTCAATCTCCTGCTTGGAGCCAGAGACATCTAGCTTTCAGTCTCCCTAACTCAGCCTCCTGTCTGTAGGAAGCGAGGAGCTCTTGTTGCAATTTAACTTCTTTTTTTTTGTCCTCCTCAGTGATCTAGACTATTTCCATGGCGATTTGGTGGGCCTCAAGCATTGGCATGACTTTATCTTTATTTATTTATTTGGAGTTTCTAAAGATTTTGCCCATTTCTTGAGTGCCCTCTTAGTTCTACGCAATTTTTCTTCCCAAATGTAGAATAGAGAGCTCGTAACCGGAGCAGTCCATGCTTCAGCAACAATCTTCATGAAGTCATTGTGTGAGACCCACAAAGAGATGAAGTGGAAAGAAATAGGGACAAGGTTCTGGTCTTTCCTCATCTCGAGCAAGACATGTTTATGATCTGAGGCTCCAAACGCCAGTATTTTGGAAGAAGAGTTCACTCCTAGAAGGGAAAAGGAGCCTTGGACCAAAAATTGATCTAGCCTAGCAACAATGTGCCCTGGACCCAATCTCTTATTATTCCATGTGTATTTCCCTTTGGCTGGAATGATGTCTGATAGACCCCAATCCATAATTATATCATCAACTTGCTCCATTATATGATCTCTATCCATCGAAACTCCTCTCTTTTCAGCTTGATTTAAGATGATATTTAGGTTTGCATCTAGGATGACATTGCCCAATAGATTACTTATTTCATCTCGAATTAGATTCCAACAAAAAAAAAATGGCATAAGCAGCAGGCACATAAATGTTGAAGAGTCTTACATGGGTATCAGACTCTTTCTGCATCAGTGCAGTTAGAATCTAATGAGGGTTATGCTTGGTATCAACAAGGTCATATTTTTATCATCCCAGAGTGTACCTATTCCTCCGAAGACTCCTCTTGAGCTAACTGCAGTTCTTCCTCCTTTCTTCCAAAAGTTTGCACTTACATGGAGAAATGCAACTTTCTCCATCTTGGTCTCCTAGATCAATAAGATGTTTGGTTGGGATAGTCTTATCAAATCTTTCATATCTTCTTCCTTAACTTTGCTTCCCAAGCCTCTATAGTTCCAGGAGAGGGCCTTCATTACTTAATTTTAGTGGATGAGGGCATCCCCTTCTAGAATTTCCATTGCTGCTGAGTGTTTTTGGTGTTTCAGAGAAGTTTTTCGAAGGTTGATTGAGAGCCTTGCAGTTTATCTTTGTAAGTGGCTTGCTCGTGCACTTCCTTGGTTTATTTCTTCCTCTTTCCTTCTTCATTCTTGTGGTAGCCATCTCGATTTCCTCTTCCTCTTATTCCTCTTCCTCAGAATCAGATTCCTCCTCTGACTTTTCCTGATTTCCCCCTTCTTTTACCGCCTCTACTCCTGAATCTGACTGGACCAGATAGGAATTGCCTTTCTCAGACAGGTCTGAGAAGCTAACTTCTTTTCCTGGATCCTTCTCCTCCCCATTGAAGGGTTTCTCCTTTATAACACTAGGTCCACTTCGATTCTCGTTGGCCTTACCTTCCAATGGGGATTTGATTTGATCATTTCCCCCCCTTTCTTTCCTTTGCATTTCTCCACTTTTTGCTTTAGCCTTGCTCCTCTTTGTTGTTTGTCATCCATCCTCTTTTTCATGTTGGTCCTCTTGCTTTTGTGGGTAGTTGCGATAGAAGTGCTTGTATTCATGGCACCCTCTACACTTGAATCGGACTTATTTGTAGTCCAGCTTTTGATAATGGTACCAGTTCCCTACTGTGAGCTTGATTGCCTCTAGTAATTCGGCTCCTAGATCCACCTCCAGACAGATGCGGGGACATGAATATTGATCTTTTGGGCTTTCCATACCAATATACCTTCCTAACGTGTTCCCAATTTCTTTGAGAGATTTTGGATTCCAGTAATGCATTGAGAGGTTTGGGAGCCTAACCCAAACTAGGACAACCTTGGGAATGTCTGCCTCAGGATCGAAGTCTGGTGTCCAACTATTCAGGTAAAGCCTTGTGGTCCCATGAAATAGGGTCCATTTCAGAATATTAGTTCCTTGTCCTCCTTAGCTTCAACGTCAAATAAGAAGTATCCTCTCCTAACTGAGTAAGATGCTACATTTTTCTAGATCAAGGGTCTCCAATTCCTCTAGACCCAGCTCTCAGTGGTTTTTGGAGATGGATAGAGTCTAGTGAATTTCCCAATCAACGCCCAATCTTCCAGCGAGAGAGCCACACAGATTGCATCCTCTAGCGGTAGAGAAACAACCAGAACATCCTCGATCTGTTTGAGGAACTTAGGAGGGGCTCCCTTAGAGACATTTTTGTTCTGCTCAGTGACAAGCTTCTCGAACACTTCTAAAAGAGGGATAGAGGGTAGCTCTCCCTCCTCAATCCCCATTGGCCTGTGACCTCCTTTCAATCCCATATATGGAACCCACTACACTCCAAAGAACCAATCTGAATCACATCATGCATGCAGATTGTTACATGCACTCAAATCGACGTCGAGGGGTTCAGATCTTCAATGAGAGAGATCGTGATGGGACCGATATGCTCTAGTCAGATATTCAATTGCTAAGGCTTGAGCTCCTTTGCTGGATCCACTGGAAGGCTCGCCAAGAACGAAACCCCTCGATCATATCAACCAGGCACCCACGCACATGCATGTAGAGAGTGACCAAAAAAAGGACATAA
Source organism: Pseudotsuga menziesii (assembly GCA_001517045.1). Classification (NCBI taxonomy): domain Eukaryota; kingdom Viridiplantae; phylum Streptophyta; class Pinopsida; order Pinales; family Pinaceae; genus Pseudotsuga; species Pseudotsuga menziesii. Next base: position 153,553 of record LPNX010451222.1, read on the forward strand.
AAACCAATGTTGCTCATGGTCTTCCAACCCATTTCCAATGAATATAAGCAATTTCATGTCATCCCTAGCCATCCTATGATTTTGGGGTACTAATGAATCCGAATTAGATGGATGACTAGTAGGAACATTTTGACCACTATATTGACTATTACTATTACTTTGGTTCGACAAAAAACACTTCAATGCACTTTTGGGTCTTACGTCTTATGTCGTAGATGTACATGGAGTCGTAGGTATGACGTAGTCTTAGGTTTGGTATGGATCTAGCACCTCTTCATCATCTTTATAAATAATTCAACACTCCGCGTCCTTGTTGCAAGACTCCTCATCAAGTTGTGGCACCAATTCATAGTCCCCTATTTCGGTTGCACTGCAACTCCCTCTCTTTGTCACAGTCAGTCTCCTCTTATTTGATCGGAATATTCTTCCACTCCTTAGGCGGCCACCCTCTTCATTGGTCTCACTATCAGCTTGGAACATTTCAGATCACTCTTCCCATCTTCTCCAAAACTTATTACTAACACTACCCACATTCTACGTGCACAATTATTTACTCGTTAGACTCCATCCACATAATCCATTTTTCACACACCAACATTTTAATCCACAGTTTTAAAGACTTCAAGTATTTATCTCTGGGACCTTGGAAAATTTCTTTATTGGTTTCACTGCACGACTTAATAGTATCTACAACGATCTCAATAATATACCCTTCTACAATGTTGTCGACCCAAAAATCAACAGCCCTGGAGATGGTATTATTAACACTCTCCAATCGTTGAATCAGTTGAGGCATCCAACCCCTAGGTTCAATTTCTCTGAAATTTCTCTTCTTGCATGCTAATCTTGCTAAACATTCATATAATATGACAAGTAATTCACTAAATAAAATATCATGGATATCTGAGTAAACATACCTTTGTAACCATTCCCTTGTAGTCAGTGATGACCCTTTATTTTCTTCTTGTGCAAATTCCTGAGCCTTTTTTTTAATCCAATCCTAAATCTCAGGCTTTGTCGAGTGCCAAAATATGTCCCCTTCACAATGATTGCTGTCCCAACAACATAACCATTTGTTAGTTTTTCTTCAACTGTCCCAATTTCATACATCCAATATGACCAACAAAACCCAAAGCTACTGGCTCGACAGGGTTTAACTCTGTCGACAACACCTACGACACAAATAAGGTCTCACTCGAGATACTTATAGGAGCTGCAGGAATTAGGTTTTTTCAGTGGTAAAGGGGATCTTCTCATGTTAAGCATCAACATATAAGTCATCATACAAACCAACATATTGTTACAAACGATGCATAAACTTATGACGCATCCATAAGATGTATTAAACCTTTTCAATTTAATTACTTAATCAGAAGCTAGCATGTCATCATAAGTCACAACAATACACAAAATAGAAAATTCACACAATTAGTATGCACCATTTGACACAGAAAGTTAACATGGAAACCCAATATGGGAAAAAACACAAAAATGTTCATTCATTAGCAAGATTCAAGTCATGAGTGCTTAGGTCTGTGCACACAACCTACAAACATATCTCCACAATATCCATTACATTTAGTCCACTCACACAGCCTACAGATCGACAATACTTCCTTGACTCTTATTCATCTGTTTCATACAATGCATACAATCTGTTGACATTACAGACTCTTCCTCACATCAACATATATATTTCTCCACACAACCTTGACTAAATAGCACATAACCTAAACTCACTGAACTTAAGGGAACTAATTAACAAAATAGAATTGAGATAGAACAGAACATAATAAAACCCAACCAAACAGAACCTAAAAAAATCACCTCGAAAAATCCCTACCCTTTTCATTTTATAGGTTATATTTTATGAATTTGCATCCCCCGCACCCATTACCCGAAAGGGGAAAACCCTTCTAACTAACTCACCAACTTTTCCTTCTAACTTCATCAACACAATTACTTCTTTCCAAAAAAATGTTCAAAATTATCGGAGCTGACCGTTCCAATCTGTGCGTTATCGCAACCCTGTTCACATTGCGACCGATTTTCATTCTTAGAACCAAAATTTGTTTATCTTTTACCTAAGGCCAACAGGCATGATTGGACGAATGGCAGTATTAGACATCATGAAGAGCATTTTTTGGTTTCCAGGAGACCTAGGAAGGATGGGACTCACCCTTGCTCATGTGGTGTTTGTTGGAACAGTAAGGATCTTCGTTTCTTAGGTCGATTGTGGAAAGGTGCTAGACGAGAGGGTGTTGAGATCGAGGGAGGTGTGGTCTCCAAGCAATATTTACAGTAAATTGAACCATTGAAGATGAAGGTCCAACAAGAACTTTTGAGGTCGAAGGAATGTAAAAAATGTGTCTGACCAAGAAAGGATGGGGTGAAAATGGTGCTCGCAGAGGATGTAGGATTAGAGAAGAATGAATTAGGCCCTCGATGACATATTCACTAACAAAATTGTTGAAGGTAATTTATTGAGGAAATGGTAGTAGGATGGCTTGAGCAAGGCTCTAGGTTATGCCCTTCATTTTCATCTATTGCTCAATGATTGGATTTGCTTCAAATTTAGTTGTGCCCTTGATGTGAGTCTAATTCTAAAGCAGAACTGTATGTGGGGTCCTTGAAGTTCGTTCCTTGACAAATGGAAGTCAAGTTTTGACCCATGTTGGGAACCCATCAACTGTAGCATATTTGGGTCCTCTTACTAGGTCTCCTGCTTGAGTTTTAGAGTGAGGCGGTTATGAGTGATATAGGGAACAAAATTGGCAGGTGCACAACACTTGAGGACAATTATTAGAATATCTCAGACAAGAAGATTGACAAGGTTTTGGTTGATGTGGACATTCAAGATGGTATGCTAATTGAAATAGAAATTATGCGATGGGAAGTGATGATGGTTCAGATTTTGGATTATGCGACGGGAAGAGCCCACTAGGGAGTGGATCGCCTTATCTAACCTCGACCAAGCATCATCAGTATCATGAAAAATATGAACCCCACAATGAAAAGCCTCACTAGTCATGTCAAAAGGTTTGTCAATAACACATGCATATGTGAGGCCAATCACAATCTTCCCTTATGTCAAGTAATTCATCATTGGAAGGTGCCTTTTCATTGTACCAATTGTCATGATGTGGGACACTTGTGGTGAGATTGTCAATCTATAATGAATAATTAATAGTTAACCCAAAAGACATGATTTAATAGGAGTGAGGTACTAGTTATGAATTCTACAAAAAGTCTAGAAGATTCTAGCGGTGGAAATGTGTATGCCTAGGTTATTGATGTGTTGTTAATTTCATCAACAAAGAATCGTACCGAATTGAATTGATGCTTGCGAAGGAGGTCAAACCTTTGAAGAAGTCCCATGGTGAAGAGATTAATGGTAAGTCCCCCATTGATATTGCTTCAAAATTTTTGAATGAAATCTTTGAAGCTAAGCTCTCTCTTTTAGCAGGTTATGGACTAAGTGGGTGTTTAGAAACTTCTTTGGTTCCTCCTCATTTTCCTTCTCATAATGTTGTCATGTTTAATGTCATGTCTAAGTATCTTAGCCTCTGTCATATCCTTAGAAGTAGGAAAAAGAGGTTTCTTTTGTCTTGGGTAATTTGAGTCTTGGTGTTGTCTTTGATATGAAACCTTCATTTTTTACATGGTATTGGCTTCACCCTCAAAAGTCAACTTTTGAAGATGAGAAAGGGGTGAAAGGATGCATGATGTTTTAGAAACCAAACTAGCTTTAGTCAGGGGATAGGAGGTTTAGTTGTTTTAGAAACCAAACCAGGTCTAGTCAGGAGAAAGTCAAATCACCAAAAGCTTTTGTGGAAGAGAAGGTAAGCAACTTACCATCAAAGGGGCACTTATAGAATCCAAACATATAAGAATGTTTCATCATGATCATTATTTCTATCAATAATAGAGGGTTATGGGATCCCTCAAAAGGATGCTCGTTGTTCATAAGTTAAAAATCATTTTATTTCAGGAATCAATTTGTATGGGGTCAGTCACCATAGATTTTCTTCCTCTTTGTTGAAGGGGTGGAACTTTTGTTCTTTAGATGCACAACGTTTATCAATGGGACTTGTATCTATATTGAATAATAGCTTTGATTCTATTATTTATTTTTTCCTTCTTGCAGGTATTGTTATGGAAGGCAGGGAAAAGGAGTTAGATAAGGTATTCAAGATAATGAATCTATATGTTTCCTACAACAATAAAAAGTAGTTTTGGGAATCCCTTATTAATATGCAGACTCTATAAGGGCAATAATGTAATCATGGGGGGAGATTTCAGTCAGATTTTGATTTATAATGAATTTTGGGGAGAGGAAGTCAAACTTGATCCAGCAGCATAATATTTCTCTCATATGTTTGAAGGCCTAAAAATGATTGATGTGGAACCTCACAAGATTGTGCCAAGTTGGAGAAACACTTGAAGAGGTGGGGCAAGAATCCCGAGATGGTGGGATCATTTTTTAGTTACATAGAAGGTTTTGGAGGAGGTACCCAAAAAAATTCTTGGGTAGGGTCTACTGGACTCTTGAATCATTTGCTTATCCTGTTGTAGTTGGAGGAGATGAAACATAAATCTTCTTCTCCCTTTAAGTTTAATCATACTTTTCTTAATGAGGATAGCCTCAAAATTGGTTTTGCAAAACTGGAAAAAAATAGAGAAGAGTAGTGGAGATTCTGCCATGCTTCAATTTTCAAGTAATTTGATTCAAATTTAAAAGTTGTTCCTTGAGTGGGGAAGCAAAAATGCAGGATAAGCTAAAAAAGAATTAAAGGAAGTTGAGGCCGTTATTCAAAACGTGTTTGAACATAATGACAAAGGGGTTTTCACTAAGGAAGCGTTTGGAATTTGAAATACTTGAAAGGGAAGAAGAAAAGGCTTTTAGAGATCGAAGGGGTGGAATAGGGTCTCAAGAGAAGAGCTACCTTGTTAGTTAAAGGTGATATTAATTGGAAATCCTTCCATAACTATGTTGCATACAAGAAAATCTTTAATATAATCTGTGAGCTTGACGACTAAAATGGGTCAAGGGTGACTTCTTTGAATACCTTGGTATGGTAGAGAAGCACCATTTTTAATACTTGTTTAGAGATAACCAGTCTTCAAATACTGGGGAGATTATGATAGCTGTCATACTCTTTCATAGATTTTTTGATCAAGAGATGAGTTCTTACATGGAAGCAAACGCCACCAAGGAGGAGTTAAAATCAATTATGTGATCTTTCAAAAAGGCAAAAATTCAAGGCCTGGATGGCTAGAGTGTGGAATTTTATTTGGGATTCTATGAGATGGTGTAGGAGGATCTAATCAAGGTAACAAAGGAATCTATATCTTCTAGGAAAATTCTAGGGGTGATGAATGCTACATTGATATCCCTAATCCCCCAAAATAAAAATCATATTGTTTTTTAGGATATTAGACCCATTTCTCTTTATAGTATGGTGTATAAGATAGTATCAAAGATAATTTCTAACATATTAAAGCTAGCTTTGTCCAATCCTATTGCGGATAAATAATTTGGGTTTTTGTTTAATATACATATACTTGATGCAGTAGGGAGTATGAAAGAGGGGTTCCACTCAATCAAAACCGAGAAACAATCAACAATAATTTTTAAATTTGTTTTGTCTAAAGCATATGACAAAGTGAACTGGTTATTCTTAAGACTAGTTCTTCTACAAGCATGGTTAAATTTACAATTTATCAATTGGATAATGGGATGTTTAGAATCTGCCAATTTTGTTGTTCTAGTAAATAATTGTCCTTTAGGTTTCTTTACGGCTTCTAGGGGAATTAGGCAATAATGTTCACTACCACCTTTCTTATTTCTTTTAACAGCAGAGGTCCTAAGCAATTTCATTTCAAAATCCATAAGAGAGAGATTCATTAGAGGCATAAAGGTTGTAGGAGCCATAACTATTTCTCACATGTTGTTTGTTTATGATATTTTGGTGTTTGGAAGAGGTAATATAAGGGAATATTTTTATTTCAAAAACATTTTAAATTCCTATTGCAAAGTAATGGGAATGGAAATCAATTTGAACAAGTATTATATTATGTTCAATGATTTGAGCGAAGGTCTAGAAGCTAAAATCTCATAGGCATCTAACACAAAATTTAATCCTTTGATAAAGTGGTCAAATACTGAAGAATCTTTATGAAGCCTGACAACTACAAAAAGAATGATTGGTTTTGGCTAGTTTAAAAAATCAAAGGTAGAATCCCTTACTGGTGTTTTAAGTGGTTGTCTCATGGGGGACGTTTAGTGCTAGTTAAATCTAATCTTGAGAGTATACCGGTATATTGGCTATCCATAACCCATATTATGAAAGGAATTTTATACAAGATTTGGAAAAAATGTTGCATGTGTCTATGGACTACTAAAAGAGAAGTGGAGGGCGCCCCTCTTGTCAAATGGACTAGTATTTCCAAACCTAAGGATTTAGGAGGGTGGGGGATAAAAAATATGCATGTTTTTGGATCGGCCTTAGCAACAAAAAGTCTTTGGAGGATTTTATTTAACAAGGTTTGTGATATGAAGTAATGAAGTCAAAGTATTTAAGAAGTAGAGATCATAAGGAGTGGATTAGACAAGGAAGAAAAAAACTTTTAAAGGATCTTCTAATGTTTTGAAAGGATTGGTAAAAGCTTACGACATTCTTGGTTCCTAGGTTGCATGGAAAATAGGAAGAGGTGGAAATTTGATTAATTGTGAGGATCCTTGGATTGGTTGTACTGGAAACTATAGGTTGTCAAGTAAATTTTAGGAAGTCATATTTTTCCAAGTTTTAAGGGCTCTTAATAAGGAGGTTGAACTTCAAGCAAATAAGGCATGTAATATTCCCATGGGGATCGTAAGGTTAAATGATGCAATTAACATTTACTCAATCGTACCCTAATATTGATATATAACCTATAGATTATAGAAAATGTAAACAACAATCCACCGATCTTGGTGGTTGTGATGGGATAAACATGTGGCAGGTAGATCCTGAGAATAGAATGGCATCTATCCTAGAATTTATTGAACAACAGGGCAATGCATAAAGCCTTCCCATTCAGTACACCTTGCACACTAGAATTCAAGGTTCACAGTGATGCATATGGTACAATTATCCCTCTCATTTAGGAAGGTTATGAATGGTGTCAACTCATATTCGATATTTGTTATAAGACTTTCTTCTCTGAGTGAGTTTCTTAGGAAAAGTGGTGGAATTCTCAAATGTGTTATATGGAATTTTAATCAGTGGGAAGTTGGCGCATCTAAAAGATTCACAAAGTTTCCCTGTAGGAATATGTCTATCACTTCATTGTAATTGGATCAATTAGGTGGTGAGAATTGGAGCATAGTCTCAGTTAGGAGCATAGATGAGTTTCCATGGTGGATTTTGTTTACCAAGTCATTGCAATTTGTTCACTTTCTTGGAGATAATTAGAGTATAGGTCGAATGAGATCATTTGATTCTTAGAGGGAAGATCTGAAAGTGGTAGGAGTTTCATCTCTATTGAATAAATCCTTCCTCTTTGTTGGAGTATTTTTCAATCTTGTGGTAGTATTTGGAGAAGCTTGAAACATATTAAAGCTCAATCTTGGGAACATTGTACCCAATGAACTACTAGTCTTAAAGTTTACACTCGACTACAACAACACAAAGTTTAGGCACCTCAATTTGGATAGATTTAGTTGATAGGTGTATTAGGTTGAATGGATAGACAAGGCTAAGAAGAAACTAAGCAACGACAATAATTTAACATAAGATCAATGATCAAGGCCAATGGGCATGAAGTCATTGATCAACATCCTATAAATCAAAGGCAGTCAAACTAAATAATAGATCAAATAATTAACATGATGAAAGATAGAAGAACAATGAAACAAACATGAAGCACAAAGAGACCTATACTAGATCAAAGTTGCATCTTCACATGATAGAATATCCACTAAACATAAATACTTTTTGGATAATGAATAATGATACTTAAAGCAGATTACACGAATGATAGGCAAATACAATGAATATTTCACTGCATTAAGAATGTGTAATTCATGGAGAACTTTGATACTCAACAATTGTAATATATTCAAGTAAGAAGATAAGATAAATTTATAATCTAATATCAACACTTCTCAAGAATCTCTGATAATGAGAAAAATGCAAATACATATGCCCAGAGGCTTAGAATAATGAACCTAGGTCTTGTTGCCCCTAGAACTCTCTTTCAACACACCAGATCCACCTCTTACATTACAAAGCATAGTTTTAAATACAAATTAAAATGTATAATCTATTCCTAAATTTTGGGAAATGAATTCTATCATCAAGCTAGAAACGAATCAAATAAGTTCCAAGAGATCTCAAATTTCTAGAGTTGCTTCATTCTAATCCTGCCACATGATGGATGGATATCTCAGTTAATTCCTTGATATATGAGATCAATTTTAATTAATCAAAAGAAGGGTTGAAGGAGATATAGAATGACCATATATTACTGAATGTGTTGCCACCTATAGTCATCAAATATTAAAACTATGTCTGGCAACGCTGAAACATTCCGAACTGGATTTGACTACTAGTTTTTTAAGGAACCAAAAGTCACGAGATCTTGAAAAATTGGTCTCAAATATCCATACATAATGCCTAAACCATTGATTATTTCAGGAAACTGCCTTCAAGACACCTGCATTACAACATTTGACCCAAAATCCGACAATGGTTCATTGGATAGTTGACACAATTTCGCCGGCTATTCGACCAACTAAGAATTATTTGGTCGTCAATGGGATTTCCTTGGTATATCCAATGAACCTGTATCTGTTAGATATCCTAATGCTCAAATTCAATTAAACAACGATGGTAAGAGTGCTAAAAACTTTGTGAAAACCGACACATATCCTTTAAATATTCTTGACGATACATCGTCGGAATTAACTCTAGAGTTTCGTCAGATTTAACTCCAGCTTTTCATCAGTTTTCTCTAGAATATTCGATGAGGATGTTATTCATCCATTGGGGTTTATTGTAGGATGAAAATTTGGATATACGACGTGGGTTCTATGAATCCGTCGAAGGTGTTCATCGGATATAAAACGACAATTTGTATTATTAAAAACCATAATTGCTAGTGGGTGGTTCCATGGGGATGAATAGTTGCACTAATTGTTTTATTATATTGACAAATGAATCAAAATCATATACTACTTTTCATTGCAATGGATTTCAGTCCAATTCCTAATAAATTTTCATTGAAAGTACTACAAGACAAGGTCATCGGCATGATCATTCAATAAAATTTGGAACTTTTTGTGCTTTCTAATTAATGCCAATAATACAAGAGACAATGTAAAGATCGCAACATAGTTGGTTTTCTAGAAGGAAAATTCAATTTCTATTAGATATAGAAACTTAGTTCTTGTAAGATAAAGTCAAAGGTTACATCATAGTCAAATGACCAAAATATAAAGAAAATGTAACTAAACCTCGTAAAAATTTGCTAAAAATAAAGCTAAGAAAACCTCCAAATATAACAAAAGTCTCAAACATTTAATAGATGTAGAAATAGGCCAAAATAGAACTGAAGTATGACACCTCAAAAGAGACTGAGTGTCCCCTTTCTCAGTAAAGATCTGTCTTGAAATTCTCAAAACTTTAGGACTATAAAATCCTCATCAATCACTTCTTTGATAAGTTGTCTGCTACCCAATTGAACTCCTAAAACACATGATGACAAGAGAAATATATGAAAGATTCCCTTAGTATTTTAACATTCTGCATCGAGTAAGAAAGGTATACCAACTGCAAGTGTGAAGGATCCTAAATCCAGCCCGCAACAAATTTGGAATCACAAATGTGAATCTCTGCACAACCCTGAACATAAGCAAAATATAACAAACCCCAACATGCCAACAACTCTGCTCTTATATTATTCCAATTACCCACACCAAACAACATCTAAATAAATGTGTAGAGGATAAGTTTAAGTAAAAAACCACAACCATAAGAGTTCTCCATAGTTGCACCATCAAAACAGACGATAGGAAAGGAAGCATTAAATTCTCAAAACTGTACATTCCTTTATCTAATATTGTGACTCAAAGGCCCATATTCCTTATAGAAAGAAAGAAATCTAATAACAAGATAATATACTGAAAATATTTCGTCTTTAATAATCCTTTTGTTTATTACCTTCTGAATCTACCAATCTATAAAAATGGGAAAAATATTTAAAGTTGTAGAAGCCCAACTATGCCCAACTGTCTCAAACTTGATGCATGTCTATTGAAAAATCACATTGAATTAACTGCAAGTAAGAATTCCAAACAACTTGAGCAAAAGGGAAATTACAAAGTAGGTTGATTTTGAAATCCTAGCGTATGCAAGACATAAATGAAGAAAACTAAAGACAACATTTCACATAACTGCTATCATTCCTTCAACATCTGTAGATGATACTACTTTTCAGAACGAATCCCTTAAACAAGCTATGGATTATGTAGAAAGCTAATCAATGGTGCATCCATTTCTTCCAGAGACTTCAACCTTGCAACTACTTTGACATGTCTATCTATCATGTCTGCAAAAGAGAATAAAACTGAAGTATTGAACATGAGTGGTAATCATAGTTGCAAGATTCAAATAAGATTATGAAGACCCAAATTAGAAAAAGGCATGTCTACTTTTAGAATTCAAGGGTTGCTTAATCATCAAGCAAGTGTGAGAAAACATGAGACATTAGGGTTCTAAATTTTAGGATATTTTTAGTGCTTTTCCCAAAGAAATCAACCCAACATAAGCCCCTTTCCTTGAATGACAAATTTAACACGTTCTAGATCAAGCTTGACATTATTGATTATGTGTTGTCATTGATGGCAACATGAATGACAAACTTGTCATTCTTATTGATTAGAGTAAGTTGTAGACTAGTTAGACATTGAGCATGCATGAAGAAGCCGAGAAGGTGAAAGGGTAACCATAAATGTAAATGATTGAATCCAATTTCATATTGAATCTATGATGACTAATGACATGGATGGAAGCATAGAAAGATTAGATTTATAGACCTTAAAGACACCCAATAAAACTACAGAAGAGCAAAATTTGATTACAAGGGTGTGTATCATGGCCCAAGGAATCCATGTGTCAAATTTGAGCACAAACGAATCAAATATGTGGACTTGGTGTGCATTATACTGACCTAGAAGTGCATTTTCAGAAGATGTATGTCAGAAGGTAGAATTTGTTCAGTTGAAGGTTTTGGCATGCATTTTTCTTGAACAAAGTGGGCATATGGAATTGGAAATACATTTCTTGATTAGAGACAAGCCCGATGAAGTTGATCCGAGCCCTTGGCATGCATTCTTGATCCCTTGGTGTGAATTTTGGTGACCTAGGAGTGCATTTCCCTAAAATATACACAAAGATCAGTTTGAAAGATTCAAATATGAATATAATTTGGTACTGAAATGTTATATAAATAAAAAAAGAAGAATACAAATGGAGTAGAGAAGTATACATAATCCCTTTCCTTGGATGACAAATTTAACATGTTCTAGATCAAGATTGGCATTATTGATTGTGTGTTGTCATTGATGAAAACGTGTCATTGTTGTTGATTGGAGGAAGTTGCACACTAGTCAGATTGTTACTAATATTTTTCTAGCCACCCAAAGGAGTCACAAGCATGAACAAAAGTGGTGCGGAATATTGGCCCCTAGCCTTAGCACAACATGCGATCAGATCGAAAATGCAAGGCACTAAGGATAGGCATTGGATATTCATTGATCATTTAAAAGATCAACGATGGAGATGTGAAGCTTGCACCGAAATGACAAAGTGTTAACAGATATTGTCGAGCTAATACAAAAGTTGATGGTCAGATCAACGACTAGGATTAATAACTCCTCGACAAATAACACGACAAATGTGTTGGGTTGCGGAGGATTTGAATACACCAAAAGGAGGACACGTGCTCGAAGATAATTGACAACTCCTCTAAAAAATGTTTTTGTCAAACCGCCTTTGACTGAGGAGTTAGGGTTTTGGGAAAACCACTAGTCCACTAGTTTTCCTCGAAACCGCCGACGACAAAGGACCCCACTACGAAAAAATAACATAATCTACATAAAATCAGATTTGAATGCTTGTCAAGGGTTTCCTGATCGTTGACACCATTAGCAAAAAGGGTTCCAAACAACTGTGCTAGTTGTCAATGCTTTCAAATTTCAATATATATAAAAGCACTAGAGGAAACCCCCAAAGTTTACATTCCTTTGAAGAAACCAAACACCATCGCAATGCACCTACCCAACCAACACTAGAATTTGAACCTATGAATCAATTTCAACCATCACCCAGGTAATTCTATAATCCTACACTTTTACCATCTCATCTATGTTCCCACCTATTTGAATTTCACTAGTTGAAGCCTAAGAGAAGTGTCCCCATAACAATATCGAGTAATCCATTCAATTTAATACTGAAATGGCCATGCAATTAAAATCCACCCTATCCAAAGACCTTTTTAACGAGGATGAACATGTAAATGATAAGTTGGATAACATATATGAGACCCTCGTCAATTTTTCTGACCTAGTTGGAACCCTCCAGGAATCCAAATACCTATCTATTGCAGGCCAATACAACTTCAGCTTATGGGACTCTACCCTTGCCAAGATTGTATGCCCAAGGTCAATCTTTTTCCCATAATTCATCACGTGGTGTGGTAGATCTAGAATTCCATACTATCGGCAAGTTAGAGAAAAGTTGTATGTACCATAGCTACTCCTAGCCTCTAAACAAAATTATGTATCCTTGAGTTCCAAGCATTTCAAGACATAGATGAAATAGATGTAGCCTCTACATACCAAAACCTAAGCCTTTCAGATAGAAACCTCTTTTTGTTACAACATATAGCCTAAGGGATGAAAATTCCTGTTGCTCCCCCACCATATGGAAGCGTAGTTTTCTCCAAAGCATCCAGGAAGGCAATTTCCCTCAGCCGCACAGTTATTGGATACAACACAGATGAGTAAGTAGATGTCGTGACTCTAGGTTTTCTTCTGAGTCTAACCCTAACACATGGAATCCCTCTTCCCAAATATGATTTATGTAGCAACATTATCGAGATAATTATAGAACAACCCTAAGAATGTCCCATCATCGCCCGGTTCAGATACTGCTCTTATCTTTTCTATATGTTTCTTCATCAAAACCATGAAGTCTATCAGTCTTTGAACTTAAAGATGGCAGATGATGAGGGAAATCCACTCCCGGTATACAAATGGACTGGCCTCATCCTAAGGAGGCCTGATAATGCTAATTTCCTATCATTTACAAACCAAGTTATGAGTATCACATATCAAATTATCCATGATACTCTCCCTCCCAAAATGTTCCCAAAAAATAAAAAGTGGTTACAATTCACTCAGGATACCATGACTGGAGATTGGCTTTTGTTTAAAGATTATACAATAGTAAGGGTGTATGGCTATGTACTGTATCAACTACCTTGCTTCCTGATAACAATGTTCTATGCAAGGCAGAGGTTAAAGGTAGACGAAAGACACTTTAGACATTACAGACATGGTAGAAATTTATTGTTACCTCAAGAGGCAGGACCTTTCTAGTTCAAAGGGTTAAATGCTTATGACTCCATTGAGATTATGTTAAGGTAACTGAATTTAAGAAAAGCAGAGGCTATGAACTATGATACTAGAGAAAAAAAACTCTACATATGATTATCATCCAAGGATGGAATGGGAAAGCATAGCTAACAAATAAACTTGGGAGGAAGTCCAAGAGTCCAGGAGGAAACTAAGGGAGGAAAGAGAAAGACTACATGTCAAAAAAGGGGGATTAAGGAGATTATTAATGTTATGGAGGGAGATGAATGTGAACAAGATCATTCAACCAAAAGGCAAAGAGTGGAAGAATTGTGAGAAGAAGAAGAAAGTCTATTTGCAGATGTGGATGCAAATCATAACTCCTTTGGTATATACAAGAAAGGTATTAGGGATAAAATTCATCCACTATCCTTCCATGTAATTCATAGAGCCCATGTTATTGATCAGTGGACCTTCATAATCACCTTCAACAGGGTTAGTTCAAGTATAAACAAATCTTTACACTAAATATAAGGGTATTAGAGATATAACTATCTCATAAATGAATGAATCAAGGAAATACATAACACCAACATCAAAAAGACTTCTGAATGTAGTAGACCATAAAGAAAATACTCTGAGATGGTCCATAATGAAGTCCACAGTACCAAATCCTACCAGTTTAGCATAATGGAGAGTTTATGAATACAAAATGCATTTTAATGAGTTTGAACCATTGGACAAGGTGGATTTTTATAAGCAAACAAGTGGCATGTTGTGTTAAGATATAGTTAAATTCATGAAGGCATAAAAAGACTTAGAACAACTATAAAGAGGTTTGAAGAACTTTGGAAAGAGGCAAAAGTAATAGTAAGGGCCAAACGAGTTGTGATAAGGGTTCTAGAGAGAAAAATATATCCCTAAGCACAAATCCCAGTGATGGTACACGTGCTGCAGACATCCTTAAGGAAAAAGACAATGAGATTGCACATATCAAGAAACAATTAAAGCTGCCAGCAACTCAGCCTATAGAAAATCTAGAGCCGAGACAGGCCCAAGAATAAAGTGAAAGACTATACACCAGTATGATGCAATACATGAAGTTGGTTGAAGATAAGTATCAGAAAGTATAAAATCTCAGACTTCAAGTTGAGGCCCTAAAGATGCAACAAGCATCCATATGGACTAAGCATGTTGCACAAAGATTACCTTCATGTACACAATAGGTAGGGCATAATACAACAGAAGCAGGGCATACCTCAAGCGAGCTTGAGAAGTAGTAGAAAGGGACAAAATAGTGGACTTGGATCCGATGGATGATGATACTACTACTTACCTACAACTCAACCAATAATAGAATATCAAATTGATAAAAGCCATAAAATAAAGGAGTTAGAAGATGACACTGCCCAAAAGAATCAAAGAATAGTTGAGCTTGAAAGAGAGAAAGCAAAAAAAAGGACACCATCCATGACCAAGATGTAGAAGTGGATAATTTGAAAAGTGAGATTACTAAGTTAAAGATGGATATAGAGGCTGATAAAATAGTAAGAAGAACAAATCAAACAATATGGGATAAAATAACTAAGTTTTTGATGAGGGAATGGGCCACATTTTATGTTAATCCATGAAGAGCTAGAAAGGTACAAGGCCACGAGAGAGGAATTCAGGTCAGTGGAAGCACAACTGCATAACAAGCCTAAAGAAACAGAGAATATAATTGAATATCTAAATAGTAAGAGCAAAAGAGAGTTGGAGGAGATGCATATTACAATCAGAATTCAACTCATTAAAATATCTAAACAAATGATTATTAAACAAGCTCTGCTGACGAGGAATAAGATCCACATGAAGGCCTTGGCCGATGATGTTAATGGTTTCAAAGATAGATTTTAAAAGCTAATAAAGCTAGGGTTACCTCACCCTTGGGATGGAAATTAAGATATATGGCCAAAGGAACGATTCAAAGAGAAGCTAATGGAGAAAAGGAACACAGATCCTGAAGATGATCCATTGGA
Organism: Pseudotsuga menziesii; assembly: GCA_001517045.1. Taxonomy (NCBI): domain Eukaryota; kingdom Viridiplantae; phylum Streptophyta; class Pinopsida; order Pinales; family Pinaceae; genus Pseudotsuga; species Pseudotsuga menziesii. The sequence continues at coordinate 169,192 of LPNX010451222.1, forward strand.
AAGTGTGGCTACTGGGGAGCAAGTAATTGAGATAATAGGGCATCAGTTTCATATATGGATCCAGTTAAAGAGGATATTCAAAGAGATGGATCCCATATCATATGAAAGGCACACTAATGCAGAAATAGCCCTGGATGATTCGAATTTCAGGGGGAACATGGTCTAAATTCAGATGTATGAGTCATAAACGCATTTAATGAGAGGACACATGCTCTTAGTCATCATAAAAGCATTAAACAGAGAGGCCAACCTCTCTCATCCATGGTAATTGACAACTCATGGTTTTGTTCCATGGTATGGCTTCAAGGTGCATTGTACCTCTCTCATCCATGGTATTTCACAACCCATGGTATTGCCCCAAGGCACATTGTAATAATGTTATAAAAAGGCTCTATGCCTTCTCAATAAAGCATTCAAGGATTTTTGACATCCTCCACTTCTCTTATTCTATTGCGTTATTGGGTTACTGGTTCCGAGTGTCTTTCTTAGTATGGTTTGAGAGGTGAGGCTCAAAGAACTCTCTTTGAGCCTCACCCCTCCATGTGGGCTATTTACTCTATGTATGTTACTATATGCATCAAATGTTAACAATTTTGTAGCTTCAATCCCATCCTCTCTCGACATCCAAGCCTTTCGAGTCTCAACCCCCAAGATCTGGATCACTAGAGGCATTAAAAGATCACTCAATACCAGTGGGAAGAGATTGGCAAGCAGTTTCACAATATTGAAAAATAGCAGTTCCTCCACAGACTTGTACTCCAGGACAAGGTTCAATTCCTTAAGAGGGATAATCTAGTAGTCGACAATATCCTATTGTCCCAAAATAATTTGTGCAAGCCCAAGTTCCATTAGCTTTCATACCTCCTGGAGGTTAAGTAAATGTCTAGATGATGCATTAGATGAGTCAGACAAGTGCAACACAGAATGTAGAATCAACAAGTCCAGCTACATGACAAATAATAGAGCCACACAATGCATATATGCGAGGAAAGAAAAGTGGCGGTAGTAGAAAAAGGATTTGAACAAAGGTTTTGTTTAATAAATGTAATATTTCAATGTAAAAACTTAAATGTGAAAACTATTAATTTTCTGTTACAACAAAACCAGACACAAACTGATTGGAGGCGCAGTTGCGGCCTATTTTCTCTGTCATTTACCGTTGCATTCACATCTTTGCAAACAAAACCCGTTAAAATATTTAGAGCATTTTAAATAATGACTCAAACCACAATTTATACACCTATATAGATCTTGTATCATTAAAAGTTGAGCCTCATCATGCCTGGGCTTGTTCTATCTTAAACCTAGTTCGACTTTGGGACAAACATACCTTGAGAAGACACGAAGAATCTAAGAAGGTGGCAGCGTTGGTCAAAGGGTAACCATAAATGTAGCGAGATTGGATTCAATGCCATATTGAATCTATGATGTTTGATGAGATGGATGGAAGCATAAAAATATTAGCTTTTATGACCTTAAAGCCCCCTAAGAAAACTACATAGGAGTGAAAACTTAGTACATGGGTGTGTATCATGGCCCAAGGAATCCATCTATCAAATTTGAGCATAAATCAATCAAATATGTTCTCTTGGCATGCATTTTACTGACATAGGCATGCATTTTCTAAAGATGCCTTTCCAAAGGCAGAATTTGGTTAGTGTTTTCCTATGTGTATGTGATTATTTATCTCAGTTTCCATGTGAATGTGTATTCTTCAACGTTTAATTGGAAAATATAATGATCAGAATTCATCCATTATTGATGCTATGTTTCATAGCAATTAAATATTCCATCAATTTCTTCTAAAATTGTATTCATAATTCATCCACAGATAGATGCTCTAAATGGAGTAGTATGTTAATTCTCCTTCTGTGTACATACTACAATGATCCTATTAACTAAAAAGAATCATCTACCTTTCATCTGCTTCCTGGATCACTCTAAACTAATCACTGATAGCCTATATAAACACTCAAGTTTGACTCCATGCCCAATGGTCTCATTCTCAGATTTGTAAACCACCATTAAAACTGTACTCTTACCTATAGATCTTGCCATTGAGATCAAAATTCATTGAGGGACCCCCCTCTAGATTGAAAGGGATAGCTTTTAATCCTAGCTAACGTTTGAAAAGGTTACCTTGGGGATTTTTATGATACAACCAAGAAAATCACAAAGTGAAAACAAAATCTATGATGTTTCATGACATGGATGGAAGCATAAAAGGACTAGCTTTACAGACCTTAAAGCCCCCTAAGAAAACTGCAGAGGAGGAAAATTTTGGTAAAAGGGTGTGTATCATGTCCCAAGGAATCCAAGTGTCAAATTTGAGCACAAATCAATCAAATATGTGCTCATGGCATGCATTTTACTGACCTAAGCGTGCATTTTCTGAAGATGACTGTCAAAAGTCAGAATTTGGTCAGTTGAAGCTTTTAGCGTGCATTTTTCTTGAACAAAGTTGGAATATGGAATTGGGAAGACATTGCTTGAGTAGAGACAATCTGGATGAATTTTATTCGATCCCTTGGCATGCATTCTTGAGACCTTGGTGTGCATTTTGGTGACCTAGGAGTGCATTTCCTGAAAATATACAGAAATATTAGTTTGGCAGATTCAAATATGAATATAATTTGGTACTAAAATATTATGTAATATAAAAACAATACAGGTGGAGTAGAGAAGTAAACATAATCCCCATACCTTGGATGACAAATTTAACATGTTATTATTGGTTGTGTGTTGTCACTGATGGAAACACGAATGACAAACATGTCGTTGTTAATTGAAGGAATTTGCACACCAATCAGACCTTAAGTAGGCATGAAGAAGTTGAGAAGGTGATAGTTTTGGTCAAAGGGTAACCATAAATGTAGCATGATTGAATCCAACGTCAGATTCATTATATGATGTTTGATGACATGGCTGGAAGCATAAAAATATTAGCTCTGTTGACATTAAACCCCCCTAAGAAAACCACAGAGGAGGAGAACTTTAGTAGAAGGGTGTGCATCATGTCCCAATGAGTCCATGTGTGAAATTTGAGTACAAACCAATTAAATATGTGCTCTTGGCATGCATTTTACTAACTTAGGCTTGCATTTTCTAAAGACAATTGTTAAAAGGTAGAATTTGATCAATTGAAGCTTTTGGTGTGCATTTTTCTTGAACAAATCGAGCATCTGGAATTGGAAATACATTGCTTGAGTAGAGACAAGCCTCATGAAGTGGGGTCGATCCCTTGGAAAGAATTCTTGAGCCCTTGGTGTGCATTTTGGTGACCTAGGAGTACATTTCCTGAAAATATATTGAAATATCAATTTGGGAGATTCAAATATGAATATAATTTGGTACTAAAATATTATGTAATAAAAAAACAATACAGATGGAGTAGAGAAGTATACTTAATTCCCTTGCCTTGGATGAAAAATTTAACATGTTCTAGATTAAGATTGACATTACTAATTGTGTATTGTCATTGATGGCAACATGAATGACACACATGGCATTGTTGGTGATTGGAGGAAGCTGCACATTAGTCAGACTTACATCATTTTTCATAACATTTCTAGGTTGATGCCCCACAATTTTTTTTTCGAAGTTCCCACTATCAACAAAAGCTGCAAAATATATTACTGAATACAGATTTTATTATTTTGAAAGTAACTAATATGTAGTTTACTCGAACCTGCAATTTGATCCTATTACTTGACGAGAAAAGAGATAAAAATGATACTAACTATTAGGGTGTATAAATTTTTTGTAATGCCCCGAATTGACAAATAAAATTTCCATTTTTTTGCCAAGGGAGCTAAAGTCAAGCCAAGAAGTAGGATGGGACCGAGTGTTGTAATGTTAAAAAAAAGAACTCTTGAATTTGGCTAAGCAGTAAAATTCCTAGTTTATATTAGCATAAACATATAAGAGTGTTGATAAAGTCCCAAAATGGCCAAGCAGATAGAAACACTTCTAAAACATTGTCGAAGTATTTTTATAGAGATTAACAAATGTTTCTAAAATTAAAACCATCATTTAACACCCGTCTTTTTATGAAGATATGGCCATTGTGACAAACTGTAATTGAGGGAGCCCCCTATGAATTGGAAAGGCCAATTTCCAATTCTAAAGAAGGTTTGAAAATATTACTTTGGGTAATTCCCCCCCAAAACCATGAAAATTACCAAGAGATAACAATAACTACCAAAATTTTCATAAGTAGGAAATGCCAATGGAATTAGAATTATACAAGTTGAAAAACTACCAGTTCAAACATAATATATTTGGGTTAAAAACAACGAAACAAAGAATTTTATTTGTGTTGAATATTTACCCTAATATCCCACTAATCCAAGTTTATTTTTCATTATTGTAGGTCACACAATAGGATGAGATATAATCACAATATATATTATCATGTCAATCATAAAATTAATTGCAATTAGAAATGAACTAATAGCTCAAATACTTGGATATTCGATGGTTTTGCTGGTATGATATTTGTTTAACACTGCTACTATATATCTCCTCCAGAAGTTGTTCTACTAATTCAACAATCACTTAAAGAATCAACAAAATAATAAAATAAATTAACAACCATATTTATGACTAAATAATAATTATAAAGACTTGAGTGCATGCATACCTAAATGGGTTCCTCTCGGTTTCAAGAATAATCTAATGAACTAGTCTAATCTTGGAGCAAAACTCCCTTGATTTGACGGAGCAACAACAAAGTCAACATTGACTTTGTTGTCACCCCATTGGATGAAGGGATGTTTGCTCCAAGATTATCCAAATCCAATTTATTATGTACTGAACAAAGCCCACCATGTGAAGGTGGAATATCTTATGGCCCCTCCCCCCACTCACATCACTCTCAATTCCCGAGTACCCATACTATCTACTGTAAAATATTTGAAAAAACATAGTAAGAATCAAGCATAAAAACTAGGAAAACAAAAAATTTAAGGTAAATGAAAGTATATGTGTATAAAGGATAGTTTTAGTTAATTAACATGTAGGTTATGTCCACTATTTTCAAGTTTGTGATAATAAACAACAAGTAACATACGACATAGAAAATGACATAAAACTTAGAAGCATGTAATTAACCCATGCATATAGGTAAATGATTTAAAGAGGATAAATCAATTTTATCTCAAATTTTTTTATTATTAAAAATATGTTTTCATAATATGGTACATAATACAATCATGTTTTTTTGCTTTCTTTCATTTCGAAAGGAATTAACAAAGGAGGTCTTCGTCTCCTTCTTCCCTTTTTGTTGCTATGTCCTCTACATGTCTTCTTGATGCCCTTGTCGGGTACTCACAACATGGAGGTTGCTGCAAGGGGGGCCTTGGATCATCAACTGCATTAGAAAAGAAATGTTAAATGAATATTTGTTTGTTATTGCTATTACAAGTATTTCATTAACAAAAAGAGCATTAGAGTGTCGATCCTTACCTGCTTCAGTAGTGGAGGCAAGCAAACTACTTTCAGATGCGGTCATATGTTTGTCTTCTTCTGTAGCCTCATGATCTATATGCTATAGAGTTTAAACACAAAAAGTTACCATTAAAACACCATTTGTAATTAAAATTTTCTATTTGTAATCCATACTACAGTTTTTAAAGCAGCACACTACCTTCAGTAGGTGGCAATGGACCCTCACTAGGATGTGTTCTAGTAACGGGGAAGATTGTATCTTCATTGGTAGATTGGTTAAAACAAACAAATGCATTACATTAGGGACTAAAATAATAATCAATAAATTGTACAAGTAGTAAATTGTAAATAAACTTTGTTTATTTTATTTACTGGTGAGGACGATTGAGTGCTACAAGATTGTGATTGCTCTAAGCTTTCTTTGTGTTGAAGCACGACTTGTTATCCGTACTTGTAGCCAACCTCGAGGACTTCCTTTGTTAGAGGTTCTTTGAACAGGTCACCCTGCAATTTTGTGTAATAACATGAATATTGCTTCTTTTGTGCAATTAAATTAAATTTGTTAACAATTTTGTTTTGAATGAAAATGATTTTGTTAGGAACCCATGTCAATCCTTCTCTTTACTATGTTAGTATATTGTTGTTGGACGCATATGCTTTGTAAGTCATCCCATAGTAATTGTTGATCCATAGTTTGTGTTATTGTTGTGAGGCGCATATGCTTTGTAAGCCGCCTATAGTATTTGTTGATCCATAGTTTACATTGGCCCATGGTTTTGACCCATGGTATTGGCGCCTATTTTAGTATATAAGTGTGTGTTGAGGCCAAGGAAGGCACCGTGAAGTTATTTTGTATTGAGCTTGCTCAAAGGAGGTTGCCCCCTCGAAGTGGCTTGCGATTAATATAAAAGTGATTTTGAGTTCTGCTGCTATATCGTGTGTTTTGATTACTTGTTTGTTGCAGGGTCCTCACATCTGGTATTAGAGCACTTTCCTTGGCACAAGTGGGAATTTTTTTTTTTGAGCGGTGACTTTCAGATCAATTTCTGAAACTTTCTACACAAAATTAGAAGAAAAAAATTGCATATCTGAATTCCTCTTTCAAAAATACACAGTTTCAAAAAAAAAATCATCTCATTTGGAGTTTTAAAAGTGGAGATATCGCGGATTTAAAATCTGCAATTTTTCAGAATTTCGGTGACGGCCGTGGAAATTGCGGCGAGAAAATCTTCTGACTGAGTGCCCAGATTTCTATTCCAATTTCATGGATAGAAGCAGAGTGGCTGTTCCAGTTCCGAAAACATGCTATAATAGTGATTCTGAGCAATATAGATCCGGTTTTTGAACATTGGGTGGAATTTCTGCCCCTTTTTT